>CABFPE010000101.1:160235-177875 GCA_900660155.1 Hofstenia miamia
TATATATATATATATATATATATATATATATCCATACATACAGGGTGAACACAAAGTACTTGGACTACTTTTCAAATTTCAATATAATACATATAACAGCACTTTCCTTACCGGATTATATTTCAAATTTCAAAATAATGCATGCAAATGGGCAAGAGAGAAGCAATAATCGAGCTACATCGTTCTGGGAAAACAAACAGACATATAATTAAGCTTTTGGAAGTGGCTAAATCTACTATACGATGTTGTGAACAGATTCAAAAAGCTTGGCACTCAGAAGGTCGTCCAAGAAGTGGGAGACCTTGATCTGTTCGAACTAAGAAGGTGATTAAGGCTGTTCGTGAAAGGGTGAGACAAAACCCAAAGAGGTCCATTCGAAAGTTGGCCAAAGACATGGATGTGAGCAACCCTTCGATGACAACTGTCATCAGGAATGATCTCCAGTTGTTTCCCTACCAAATTAGAAAACATCAAGCCCTCACTCTTCTTTTCTGATGAAAAAATATTCACTGTTGAAGCCCAATTCAACACTGACAGACTGTCGGCACAGGGTCCAGAAAACATCCCAGATTATTTGAGAACAGTTGATCGTCGTTAAAATCCGTCCTCTGTTATGATGTGGGCTGCAATCTCAAATACTTGGAAGTCCCTTTGCTATTCGTGAAAGAGGGGGTTGAAATCAATTCGATTTTTACATTGAGGATATTTTCATTCCAGCTATTGCAGATATGAAGAAATACTCCAAGGATCGATCTTTTATCTTCCAACAAGATAGTGCCCCTTGCTACACCTCAAAGAAAACCCAGGAGTGGTGTTTAAGTCATTACCCAAGGTTCTGGAGCAAAGAAATGTGGCCTCCTTTATCTCCAGGTTTGAACCAAATAGATTTCTGTATATGGTAAGTGTTAGATGCAAAGAACTGCTCTGTTCCTGACAACTGTTGATGCTCTCAAACAATCACTTCAGCAGGAATAAGACAGCATACTCCAAGAAAAGCCCTGTGCCGCTGGCTGTGGAAGACTTTCAAAGAAGAATTAAAGAAATCCGTGTTGAGGGGGGGTCATACTGAAAATTAGAATATGAAATGTATTCTCTAGTTCTTGCTTGGTATTTTGACCCAATTTTTGTTATATATTTTTTTTATTGATAAACTAATTATGATTTGGTCCACAGACTCTCTGTTCACTATATATATATATATATATATATATATATATGATGACTTATTACAGCAATAATAAGCCAAAAAATTATACAAATATATGTGGCTGAAGTTGCTTACGGTATTTATACGCTGCTTAGAGGGCTAGGAAACGCGTTGCAACACTCAAAAGACGATTATTGATACGACTTTTGTACAGTTAAAGTTAGAAAAGTTTAAAAATTACTATAAAATTAATCATTGAGGTCCGAAATTTTGTCTGTAGCAAAGCACCTTGTTAGGAATATGTTATTTAGCTAGTTTAAGAAATATTATGAATGCAAAAAGGTCATGGCGGTGATGAATTGCTATTAAAATGCATATAATAGCTATAGACTTAACTCTAACGTCGATATATGTAACATAGAATGTTAAAATTTAATTATATTAAGAATTAATACTAAGATACGGTTAATTTCTAATTACCCAAAAAATTTATATATATATATATATATATATATATAAACAATGCAACTCACTCTTTATCAAGTTCGATGTATTCACGTTCAGGCGAAAATTTAATGCTAGAATTTTCATTATCATCCTCGAATTCATTATCTTCATCACTTATATCTTCAGTTTTTTCACACTTTTTCTTTTGAGATTTGTCACGATTTCGAAAGCGATACAAACCCTTACCCCTTTGATTAACAACACGCCAAAGATTGTGAGGTTCATCACGTAAAATCTGATCACGCTCATTAATAACTCGACGTTCACATTCGGGAACGAAACCAAGTTTCGACCAAATCAAATATCGTTTCCATACATCAAAAACTGTGTCTGAAAAGGACTTTGGCAAACCACATTTTAGCAAAGCCTTCACCTAAATTATGTTGAAACATTCAATTCATAAACATAAAGTAAAGTTCATTTAGTTGCTATTTTAGAACAAATTCACAGTACCATCATTAACTTCATTTTAGAGCAAATTTGGACATAAATCGGGCAGAGCAAAGTAGCGCTGGGCTTGGGGGAGGGGATATCAGAAAAGACGGCCGAAATTTAGAAAACCTACAAGAAATTCTACCAAAACCTAGCGGTATAAAGAAAAACTACCCTCAACAAAGTTGTTTTCTCTAAATAACACAAGTTTTGTACAGGCAGTAGGTAAAGTCAGAAATCGCCGCATTTACGATTGGAGAGTTCTGTCTAGGCGCTTCTGGACAGGTCCACGACCGAGCACAAATTAAGGATGAAAAATGAAGGAGGAGACGATTCTCTATCCAAAGGTGTTTTCAGATTTGGGATATCTTCAATATTTAGTGAGTGATTAAAAAATTATTATAGAATATTTTATAAAATAAAAATGAATGCCTGTAATTTTAACACATATTGCAATATGCGAATGAACGTCCAGGGTAGAACGGTTTTAGATAATTCAATGGATAAATTAACATCTGAGGCAACGCGTTTTTCTTGTGATGCTACAAAGTCAGGATTTGTCTGGAATTCAAGATCTTCGTCGCGAATTTCTTGAGTTTGGGTTTGACATGTTGTACAATAGTAGAGTCCATCGTTTACAGCAAAATCAGTATTTCCACATACGAAACATGCTGGCATTGCACTAAATTTCACGCAAATCATTAATAGAATTCTAATAATTTAACGTTAAACAGCCTGAATTCCGTTTTAAATGACAAACCGTGTTTCCACATTTACAAAGAGTTTTCTGTAAACATGCTTCATGAGAAAGAGCGGGTAGAGGAATTTGAGGGAAAAAGAAACAGGATACTCTCCTCTATCCCCTGTTGCTTTTAGAGTGAGCATAGCTTTAATGTTCTTAAGCCACAACGATCATGAAATTTTCTGAAAAATCCTCAAGCTGTTTAAGGTTAAATTATCAGTGTACTATAGAATTTCCTAGAAGCAAAGAGTGTCAATAGGCTAGGGATACATGTAGTATATTTAAACTTTGATTTAACTTTTTTTGCTTAATTATATATAAACCAAATGCTAGGATTAGTATATTTAATATTTTTCACACAAAAAGACCTGATTTTGGATTAGAATTCAGAAGCAACAGAACACTACTATATTTGTTTTCCAAATGCATTGATAATACAAGTGACTATAATTTGAAAAAAATCCTCTTTTTATGAAGGATAGCTTTCCAAACAGTATTTATATATGTAAAACTCATTTTGTGAAAAATGTAGTTACGACCTTTAGGCATTCCTAAATTTGTTATAAATACTGGAATAATCGATGTTATCAAAAACGATACTCTTGAGCATAAAAGAAAAATTCAGAGAAACTACAATGGCTGTCATTACTGTTTATCACCGCAAAAAAGGAAGCTCCCTCTTCAATACTCAAACTGAACTTTGTAATTTTAACACTTTCCACATAATTATCATGCTTTTGATCTCTTTTTAAGCAAATTATTATTCATATGATAGCCACTGCATTATTGAGATAATATTTTAACTTATAAAAAAGGAGTAAAAGACACCTTATTAGAATATTTGAAAATTCTAAATTTAACAAATAATAATATCATTATAAAAATATTATTTTCTTATATATATATATATATATATTCGCCGTTTGAAATTTATGCAGAATTTATATTCGTCATTTATAATCATTTTCATAGATATACGCCGTTTGTAACAATATTCATCGTTTGTAACTAAAATTTTTTTTATATTAATGATGTTGCAATTTTAACAGTTTCTTAATCATATGTATTACACTAGTGCCTATTTCATTTATTAGAGCCAATGCCTTCCATTGTTGATTAATTTCCGAAATTCTTGAACTTCAATAACCATATAATATTGTTAAGTACATAGTAATCAAAGGTATTATACCATATCCTATAAATCTTTAAAGAAATTTGGTAGATGCAGTTTTTAATTTGGGAACTAATGAACTAGGTTCGAAGTCAATCCAGGCATTATTCACTGAAATATTAACGATTATTCCCCAAAATATTGAGTCAAGAACAGTAGTGGGTTGTTAAATGAAATTTCAAAAAAAAGCAAAGCAGTCCATAGCCTATGCATCTTTANGCTGTCAAATTTGGGATGTCTTACCTAGCTTGTGAATAATAAGCCATTGAACATTTTAAGAATTCCAAGACTGTTTGAGGCTAAAAGGCATTTATCTAATGAATATAATGAAAAGGTTTTACTATGACAGCCTTTATGCAAAAAAATTTTTAATCAATTTCATCCAAAAATAGTGACCAAGCTGCAGCTAGTCATTATATCATTCACCATAGTAATTAAGGAATATATAAATCTCATGAATACCATGATATCTACATTTAATGTAAAAAATTATTATGGAAAAATTAATCTTCATTAAAAACAATTTCAATTCTTATATAATCTGAATGCTAGATGGATGGTTTTAGAATCGTTCAATCTGTCAATGAATTCATTACATTGTGTTTCCATTTTTGATTTAAAATCGGTTTACAAACATCGTAATTTTTTAATATTTTGTAATATGTAATCAAATTTGATTGTTATATAACCAGTTTAAATATATTTCTTACAATTCTGACATTTTTTGTACTTATGGGTTTATAAGAAAAACTATTAGTGTGTTATGTGCTTAGCAGTAATATAAATTTAGAAAAAATACTTAGTGGTCGTACATCTGGCGTACTTATAGGTCAATATATATATGTATATATATATATATATATATACATATATATATTGACCTATAAGTACGCCAGATGTACGACCACTAAGTATTTTTTCTAAATTTATATTACTGCTAAGCACATAACACACTAATAGTTTTTCTTATAAACCCATAAGTACAAAAAATGTCAGAATTGTAAGAAATATATTTAAACTGGTTATATAACAATCAAATTTGATTACATATTACAAAATATTAAAAAATTACGATGTTTGTAAACCGATTTTAAATCAAAAATGGAAACACAATGTAATGAATTCATTGACAGATTGAACGATTCTAAAACCATCCATCTAGCATTCAGATTATATAAGAATTGAAATTGTTTTTAATGAAGATTAATTTTTCCATAATAATTTTTTACATTAAATGTAGATATCATGGTATTCATGAGATTTATATATTCCTTAATTACTATGGTGAATGATATAATGACTAGCTGCAGCTTGGTCACTATTTTTGGATGAAATTGATTAAAAATTTTTTTGCATAAAGGCTGTCATAGTAAAACCTTTTCATTATATTCATTAGATAAATGCCTTTTAGCCTCAAACAGTCTTGGAATTCTTAAAATGTTCAATGGCTTATTATTCACAAGCTAGGTAAGACATCCCAAATTTGACAGCACTTCAGAATAGGCGAATATCTCCTCTCATTTACATTTTAAATCCTAGTGTGATTGAGATATAGAAAGGGTCTTAAGAAATATACTAAGGCCATTTGTATGAATTTTGTACACGATATTCCTATGATAATTACAGAAGAAATAACAAACTGGCCAAAAACTTATCAGGAAAATGTAAGCCTTTGATCCATTGTATGACAAGTTTATTTCTTATTCAAATAATCAGCTCAATATTACATTAGTAAACATTGTGAAAGACAACCAGAAATTAGACAATATTTACACAATTAAGAAACCAAAATGTGAAAAAAATATCCAAGACAAAACATCTATAAATCGCTTTGTTATATCTAATTCAATTTTACAATGTTTAAAATTGATAGATGAAGCATGTACAGACTATGCAAATATATATGCAATAAATACAGATGGAATATATATTTACTCATCCTAGAAAAATATATGAATGCAAGAAAGATATTACATTTAATTCCTCATATATTGGTACATCACTTATAAATAAGATGATTTAGTATATTTCGAAAAATACTGTAGAAAAAACATAGACATAGATTTATACATTTGTGAAGACGGAAATTGAACAATTTATTTAGGACAAGCAGGATCAGGTAAGACTACAAAGTTAAGTGAACTTATTAAACACTTAATAATTAATAATGAAAATCCAACTATTTATACATATGCAAATAAAGCAATTCAAAATACAAGAGAACGATTAAAGAAAACAAAAATATTCTATTAAATGCCATATGAAAAATTAGACAAACATCAAATAAGTAGTAAGTCTGTATAATAATATTGAAATTAATAAAATTTGTTATACATTTGATAGTCATTTTTCTGAATACAGCTATAACAAATCAGAAGACTCAAAAGTTCCAAATAAATAAATATCAAACATTTATCAAGGCTTGCTTCAAAATAGACATACTGTTAATAGGTTGGCGATCCAAATCAATGTTCACCTGCACAAAACCATTCATCAGGTTCATCAATCAATTATAATTACTTGAATTCACATGCAAT
This sequence comes from Hofstenia miamia, assembly GCA_900660155.1. Taxonomy (NCBI): domain Eukaryota; kingdom Metazoa; phylum Xenacoelomorpha; order Acoela; family Hofsteniidae; genus Hofstenia; species Hofstenia miamia. The sequence continues at coordinate 166,772 of CABFPE010000101.1, forward strand.
TAAACAAATGTGTCCAATTAAAACTGAATTGAATGACAAAGAATCTAGCAGGTATGATAAGAAAACTTATAATATATTTAAATAATTACTACAAAATTGAATGGAAATTTAATGAGATAAAACCTTTGTTTCAAAATATATGTTTCATAAACAAAACAAGAAACCTAGTAACAAAAGAATGCTGTAAAGAATTTATTAAAAAGATGGAATCAGGTATAAGGGTACCTGCGGGGACAAAGTTAAACAAGTATCCAACGTATCATTTAGAAATAAAATTTTGAAAAATATCAAGTATGTGAAGGTATGCCTGTAATGGCTACCAGTAATATGAAAGAGTGACAAATATTTAATACTATGGAATTCAAAATTCAACAAAATACACTGTGAAAGGATTAAGTTAAACAATGACTTAACACTTACTATTGCGGAGTTCAGAAAAAACTTTATTCCTTTCTTTTGTCTAACTGTTTATAAACTTCAAAGATGAAAAAATCATTGAACCTTATAATATATATGATGTAATATGATGGATAAAGAAATATATACTGCTTTATCTATAACAACAAAAAATTTGAATACATTCATTTGAATAGTGAATACACATGTCAAAAATTTACAAATGTTCTAATGGCTAATTTTGAATTATGTAATGCTAAGTTTAACACTGACTTTTAAAGAAAAAAAATATAAAAAGTAGAAATTGAAAAATTTAAAATGGAACGACTTGTAATGATCTTGAAACAAGGCTAACTTGGCACTTGAGATCAAAAGATAGTCAGTAAATACAAATTTTATTAAAAGTAAATTAATCCAACAATTTCTTTGATTATTGATGCTCCATCAAAAGATAAAAGTGCTAGAGGAGAATGAAAAAGGGTACGTAAAGCATTTCGCAAATGAGTGTGCAGAGAATCTTTTAAATATCCAGCAAAACAAAAAAAATTCAAAACAAAAACAATCAATCCATATATGTGAAATGGAAAAGGAAACAAGAAATTGAAATATTTGTAAAAAATTTGATTAATGAAATTAAAATAAAACACTATCCAGAAAAGAAAATATATAATAATGATACTTTATAGAAAGGAAAACATTATCATTTAACTAAAATGTACAAAAAACAGGTTAAAACAGCAGCTCTTAAAAATACTCAAATAAAGAAGCAATCATGAAGGATTATTAAGTTTAACCTTTCATTGTTTAATCCACCCAATAAATTCACCTGGATATCCCAACCACTTAACATGCTATTCCATTCATTTTCTTTAACACTTTTTCCATTCTAAAGATATCTTGATCAGTTTTTTGCAATTTATAATCTTAAATTTTTTAACAATAAATATTTTTCAGTCTAGTTTGGTGTATAACTTTCCTTTTAAGTTTACTTATTCTAACTTTATCCCCTACTTTAAATTTAGCTTTAAGCATAATGGCAGCTTTACCTTGTTTGTCTTTGTTAAACTTACCCACATTGTACAAATTGTTGTAAACTTCATCTTCATTTTTCTTTTTGGTAGGTTCAATTGGCGTCATTATTGTAGAGGTATGTTTTGTAATATTGGATTCATTTAAAATTTTTAGAATTATATCTAAATATTGTGTATGGTTTTGCTTAGTAAATTCTTTTCACATATTATTTATAATTGTCAGCTCATCAGATTTCATCTATATGAGTTACAATGACACTTTTTCTCCTGAAATTTCTTCTAAGAAGATGTTCATTAGCAAAAACTGAAAAAAATTGAGTTGGAGTTTTTTTGAAGCTTCCCTAAACCTAACATATATATTGTACCAAGAACATTTGAAACGAGTAACTTGTCAAATCTTTCATGAATATTTTAAAGTTTAACATTCCTTGAAATCTTCAACATTCGTTTATCACAGCTTTGCTAAGAGAATCTTGTGTATTAGCATAACATATCATGATCTCTAGAAACGGCATGAATTTGATTATACATTGTTTTCAAATTGCTTCTGTAAAGGATTATATTGTCCATAATATTAATGATTCGGAATTGTGAAACCTCCTTTTGGTTTTGGAAGGTAACCAATTGATTTGTGAATATCCCGGGAAATACAAATTTTACCCTTCACAAATTGTGTTTTTTTACTTCTGCAATTGCTACAAATTGATTTCAGTATATTTCTTCCATTTTTTGATCGAAGTAATTGTCCTGAACCAAGAACAGAACCTATTAACCTTTTTTCTTTAACACAATAAATTAAATTTGAGATTTGTAATACACAATAATGTGAAAATATTTGCACCAATACTTATATAATGAAGATTCAATCATGATACTCCAAAAGTGAAAAATTACAAATCACCACTAGATTTCTTATCAGAAGCTTTTAGAATGTTAATATTTGGAAAATCAGGATGTGGAAAAACAAATTTATTAATGGATATGATTTTGAGATCTCATATATTATGATAAATTATACATCTATACTCCAAATTTCCATTAAGAAAAACTACAAAATGTAATTAAGATAATGAAAAAAGCATCAGATAAAATAGGCTACAATGTTTTAGAAATATTACCTGAAGATTTGCTTAAGAACACTAATGAATACAGGATTGGTTCCTCCAATAACAGTTTCTTTAGGAGAAAAATAGTTATTTTTGATGATCTTGTAAATGTTCCAGAAAAGACACAGAATAAAATAGCAAATAATTTGACTGGTGATCATCACAATATGTCAGCAATCTATATTTCACAATCTTATTACAATGTTCCAAAGAAAATAAGGTCAAATTTTACACACATGGTTTTATGACTTTCTATTTGTAAATAAGGAAAAGAAAACTGTACATAAAAACTTCAATGAATGCACAAAAATGTGTCCTCTATATTAATACATAAGGGACAACCTGTCCTGTATCTCAAACGATATCTGTTGAAAATTATTTTATAAAGTAAATATATAGAAATGGATTATGATGGATGCAGAAAACTAATAAATCTGGAAGATGAAGTCAGCAAACAAGAAAAAGAAAAAGATATTTTACAACAAAAGCATGACAATATTAACCAACAAAATGAAGATCAATACTATTTACAAAAAACTTATGAACCTATTACACAAAATATTTCAGATTAAATATCAACTATTAAAGAAAGTGTAGAAAATCAAAAAGATGGAAGCATATTGCCGGATATAAAGAAGAATTTACAAATAACTCAATTAGAACATGAAGACATTAAGAAAAAGGTAACACCTGTACAAATGATTACTTTTGCAAAAACAGGGCTTACCTTCTAGCACAACTCAGAAAAGAAAGATGACAAAAAAACTTGTTAAACAAGTAGATGATAGTAAACAGAGGACTGCAAAAATAGCCTTAAACAAGACAAAATAATGATGAAGATGATTATGATTCAACACTGAAAGACATTATAATTTATAATTGCATTATTTTTTTTGAAATAATTTGAAATTCTGATGAAAAAACCGTAGAGGAAGACTTGATCTAGTTAACTCTTCATGAGATTTTACTAATTAGAAAAACGTATATAAAAATAAATTTGTGAAGTTGAATAAGTTAACTTGCGATTTTTTAAGCGTACATTATAATTTTTGATACATTTTAAGATCAAGAAAAATATACCATTTATATGTAGGAATTTTAAGAATTTCTTGTGACGGCACTTTCCCATCAATTTAAATGATGTAAAGTTTTTATGCAGTCATCTGTTTTACTTTGGATTTGTAGTTCATCCCAAGAAAGCTTGCTTTCTGGTTTGATTTCAGAAGTGCTGTCCTTAAGGCGGGAAATTACATCTTGATTTTTTATAATTTAATGTAAATTTTGTCTTCATTTCTTTTCTCATGAACATCGAGTGAATGAAGAGTTAAATCATGTAAAGTTCGTAAAAATAAATACTGCTTTGAGCGGCGTGAGAAATGATATATTCTTCATGCAAATGTATGGAAATCTTTTTTGAATGCAGTTGACGTCTTCATCTTAATCGAAACTAGCGAAATGAGGACGTAAACTACTAAAGTGCTAGCTGTTGCTTACAATGTAAAGGAAGAAGTAAATGTTGATATATATATATATATATATGTATTTAAATATATATTTATACGGGCGGTAGGTGTAAGTTGCCAAACATATATGGGCACTCTGGTACAGATTATCTGATATATACGGGCGCTAAATACAGGGAGGGTGCTACGTTTTATTTTGAAACAAGACTCCGCTGGTATTTTTGAAATCCTGAAATTAGAAATGGCTTAAACATGTAGTTTACTGACACTGACAAAAAAATCGGGCATATTCCGGTTGAAATCGGCATTCTTGACATGGCCGGAATCGGACCTCATTTTCACTGAGAATAACTGCTAATATCAACCTGAAAATATCAGATATTGCAAAACTAAATTGTATACAGACAATACACCAAATTTACTAATTTGGATTGGACATCTTTTGATTTTCTTAAACTACTGTAAATCTTATTGCTTTTGGAGGACATGATTCTTTTATTAAAGTAAATAAAGTCAAGTTGCAAGACAAAATCTCAGCAGATCTAAAAATATATATTTACCTCTAAAATGTACAAAGGTATGAATTATTGTATAGCATACATCAATTTTTAAATGTAACATATTATAATGCAAATTCTTAAAAGTGAAATGTAGCGATGAGAATTTCTAACATAAATATAACCATTTTCTATTGAAATTTTGTCAAAACCTTTATCACCATAGGTAGGAAAATCTAAAGCTTACTCATTGCTTTCAGTTCTAAAAAATTGATTTTTATAAGCAGCTCCAGTGGTTTCCAAAGTTTTTATCAACCAAATAAACATATTTTTTCAGAGAATTTTGAAATTACATAAGCCTTTGTAAAACCACGTGCGTAATTCTCTGCAAATGTTTTCCCATTTTCTATTATGAAAAATAATTCTATATGTATTTGGTAAATGTCTTGTAAATTTGAATAGAAATCATGCATAGACTCAATACTGCATAATTGAGTGTTGGATTGCTTAATAATTTGATATATCTTGTTTTCATTGTTTGCAAGTCTTTTTTCTATGTGATTTTCCATTTGTTGTTTGTTTATAGTGTCTCTTCTTTCTTCCCTTTCACGAACATTTATATTTAAATCTCTATTGAAAAAGTTATACCCTGATATATCTAACTTATTATTTTCAATTTGATTTATTCTATATCTTAAAATCTTGATTTCTGTTTTTATGTTATTACTATCACCTACTTGATAAGTAACTTTAGGTATTCCACTATTATTAAATCCCATTTATATAAGGAAAAAAGAAAATATTTTTTCCAAAAATTTAATTTGTCAAACTTTTGTAAGAGTGAAATTAATTTCACTACAGTTAGCTGTGTTAACTTTTTATAAAAGTAGTATTTAATATATTCTTCATTTTTATATCTCTCACACTTTCTCTTGTAAAGATCATTAAGTATTGAGAAATAATCTCTTCCATTGCATCTATCATATATAAACCAAATACAAAAGTATCCAAATAATACACTTGAACTTTCTTGATACTGTGAACTGTTGTACATTATATTGTCCTTAACATCTTTAAATACTGAAAAAACACTTTGAAATTGAGGTAGGCCAAAACTATCAAAGTACTCAAGATTGACAGAGCCGAACTCCCTAAAGTAATAAAATGCTATCCAATGTGTGTATTTAAGGAATGATCTAAAATGCAAACATAACATCCAAAACCTAGATTTTTTAAAGTATTCCTAGAAAAGATCACTCTAAAGATTTTAATATTCTTCATAAATTGTAAAATATCATAATTTGAAAGGGGATTACTGAAATTTAAACTTACTACTTTTTACATACATTTCTTTTACTTTAGTTTTATTTAATCACATTCTTTTTCCTTTAGGTATATTTATATGCATTCCACTTCCTTTAGGTGGTATTTAATTGCATACCTTCTCCTGGGATTGCTTGTTTTAAGCCTTTTCCAAAACCTTTATTGACTGCATTTCTTCCTAAGGCTCCCATTGCACCAGTAACTAATGGTGCTACTGCATACTTTCCAATTAATGGAGCAGCAGCAAAAATTTAGTAAATGGAACAAAGGTTTTAAATATTTGTAGAAGCATTTTCAAAGTATGGGTGGATTTTTCCACTAAAAGATAAAACTGGACCTACCGTTAGAGATGCAATGATGCTAAGAGATGCAATGGGTACTAAGGTACCCATGATTAACAGACTTCCAAAGTTCTTATGGGTAGATAAAGGAAAGGAATTTTATAATAAACATGTTAAAGAACTTCTTGATAAGTACAATGTTATAATGCACTCAACAGAAAACCTTGAAAAAAATTCACTTGTAGAAAGATTTAATAGAACAATTAAAAANAGATCCCTCTAAAGGTTTTAATATTCTTCATAAATTGTAAAATATCATAATTTGAAAGGGGATTACTGAAATTTAAACTTACTACTTTTTACATACATTTCTTTTACTTTAGTTTTATTTAATCACATTCTTTTTCCTTTAGGTATATTTATATGCATTCCACTTCCTTTAGGTGGTATTTAATTGCATACCTTCTCCTGGGATTGCTTGTTTTAAGCCTTTTCCAAAACCTTTATTGACTGCATTTCTTCCTAAGGCTCCCATTGCACCAGTAACTAATGGTGCTACTGCATACTTTCCAATTAATGGAGCAGCAGCAAAAATTTAGTAAATGGAACAAAGGTTTTAAATATTTGTAGAAGCATTTTCAAAGTATGGGTGGATTTTTCCACTAAAAGATAAAACTGGACCTACCGTTAGAGATGCAATGATGCTAAGAGATGCAATGGGTACTAAGGTACCCATGATTAACAGACTTCCAAAGTTCTTATGGGTAGATAAAGGAAAGGAATTTTATAATAAACATGTTAAAGAACTTCTTGATAAGTACAATGTTATAATGCACTCAACAGAAAACCTTGAAAAAAATTCACTTGTAGAAAGATTTAATAGAACAATTAAAAATAAAATGTGGAAAGAATTTACAAAGCACACAATATTTGGATACACTTCTTAAAATATTAAATGAATACAATAATGCAAAACATAGCTCTATAAAAATGACTCCAATTGAAGCTTCCAAAGAGAAAAATGAAAATGAAGTTTACAACAATTTGTAAAATGATAGTGTTAAACCCATTGTGCCTAAAGTTAAATTTAAAGTAGGTGATAAAGTTAGAATAAGTAAACTTAAAAGTAAAGTTTTTGATAAACGCTATATACCAAACTGGACTGATGAAATATTTATTATTGATAAATTAAAATTAAAAGACCTTATAACATACACATTGAAGGATTTAGCTGATAATGAAATAAAAGGATCATTTTATGAAGAACTGCAAAAAACTGATCAAGAAATATTTAGAATTGAAAAAGTGTTGAAGAAGAAGGGAATGGCCTTTGTTAACTGTTCAGGATATCCTGATATATTTAATAGTTGGGTAAAGATAAAAAATATATAGAAACATTATTTTTTTCTAGACAAAAAAGACAGACACACTATTTGTGAAAAAATTTTTCTAGACAATATATATAGACAAATGGCAACAAGAAAAAATATCACTTGTGAGACTTGTAATTTGACAATTGTTAAGAAAAATTATAATACGCATATTAAAACTAAGAAACATTTAAAAAATGTAGAAAAAAATCATAATTTTACAATTAAAGGATACATTCCAACAGTTAAAATAAATAGAAAATTATCTTAATGCAATTGTTAATTTTAAGGGCATCATGCCTTCGATTTTCTGAAGAAATGCTCAGAATATGTTTTTAAAGTTCTTCAGAGTTTGATCTTCCCAGTGGTCTATTTAGATCAGCTTCTGCTTCTAGTGGTTCTTGAAAAAAGTACAGCAAATTGTGTTTTTCCCCAAATTCTTTGATAAGTGTGAAAAATACCTGTTTGTTTCTTTTTGTAATACATTTTGAAAGATCTTGGATAGCAGAAAAAAAGCTGTTTGTAGAGAACTGTTAGCCATTGAGAGAGTGCACGACAAGTAAAACACAGATTTCAGACTTTTTTGTGTGCACATTGAATAATTCTTTGTAAATGTCAGATGCATCTGTGCTTCATGTTTCAAAGAACATTTGTTAGTGTTAAAACATTTTAAATTACTGAAAATGTCTATTAAATTAAATTTGTTCAACGGAAATACAAAATTTGCGCCACATGTGTTACGCGTATGTATATCACTGTATATCTGTGCTTACAAAATTATTGGAAAACGTCAACTGAAACTCTATTAGTCTAATTATTCATTCAAACAATCAAATTTCTTTTTATATATTAAGATGTACAATAATAACATTGTTTCAAAGTGGCTTTGAAATTATTTTGGGATGTCCGCAAAAGGCAGATTTTATAAAAATGCAAAAAATTGCTCAAAAACATATTGGTGCATAGTTTAAAACGGATTATAATTTAATAATTATTCACTACACTCTGAAATTCTGACTAATACATTAACTTCAACCATTTAATCAAAAACTAGTGTACATTTGCATCTATACATTTTATATTTATTAACACACACACAATAATACACAAAAATATATCACAGATACAATCTACTAATGAGGGTAAGCGATATTAAAACGAATGCTGGCCCTAAAATCCACAATATTACTCATATTCAATCAATCGCCTATTTGAATTTTCTGTACATTACAAGCAATTGTTTTAGAATACGCAAGATTTCTTTAAAAAATGTAAATTTAATAAAGAATCAGAAATCTAGTGGCGGTACTTTGCTGTTACAGCGACCTAAATATATGAATGTCTTAAGGCGTGAAGATTTAGAAACCAATTATGATAAACTTAAAACCATGTTGATAGAGAAAAGGCCAACAAAATTATGCAAAATGTTTGCATTAGTAAACATGTATTACTGTCCGAAAAAATAACAAAACAAAAACTTCATAAATTCCTCATAAATGAAATACAAAATGCTTTATCCTCTGATAAAGATATCATTCCTCTGGGAAACAACAATAAAAATTATCAGTCACCAATATAATCTCAACATATTGAAAATGTGTGACGAACTGCAGCTAGCATGCATCAATAAGAATATGCCTAACACACTCTGATAGAACCATTTTGACACCTTTGTATTTAACTGTTTCTCTGACCATAAATAGCTTCTATGTACTCATACATAAGTAAGCTCAAACATGACATAAACGAAAAAACTATGTGCTAAGTAGCACTAATGAAATGTTCGAATTAATACCTAAACAGGTAAATTTTCTCCTATTCAAAAGTAAAATTACATTTTACTTGTAGAAATAACTTGTATTTTTACTTAATCTGTATTGAATTTTCGGTCCATTTGCAAAAATTGTATAAAAAAACAGTCGGTTAATCCGCCCGCGGGTGCATTTACAAAATAGCTTGAACGCAATTGGTTCGTACGCCTTGTCCAAGTATCACAAGACGCCACTAATGTCTAAATTCTCTCATGTACTTGATTGAACTGATAAACTGGCTGTAGAACCAATTTGGAGAGGTCCAAAATTTAAAGTCACCTTACTCGTATTTCACTTAATCTTTATTAAAATCGGCAGTACCCAGAGATACGAATTAGTGGAGTTGACTGTATATAATTACTTAACATAATTTATAGTCTACTTCTACAGGGTATTTATGTTAAAAATAAAATCTATTACAATCTTACTGAAATTTAAATCTATAAATTTTATAGATTCAATATTGTAGAATCATCACTGGGATTGAAATATCTGCTTTTAGAAAATCTACAAACGAGGGGGTGTTGATACCATTTCAATTTACTATGTTCAAATTAATTTGTACTTACAAAGGGTTTTGATAACAAAGACTTAATATTGTCTCCACTAGAACATAAATTGGAAAATACACATTTGGATTTTTTTTAATTTATCCAACCTCATTAAGAGAGTCTTAAGAAATTGTTATAGAATTTAAACAAAGAAATATACCAACTTTGAAAACTAATATAAAACATATCAAAAGTGTGACAGTTTCTACATTGGAAAAACCAAAATTGCATTTGAAAACACAAATTCAGGAACGTCTCGATGAGCACTTAAATTCCGAATTTAAAACCATTTAAAAATACATAGACCATCAACATCAGAATATAATATTCTAATAAAACACAAATTTATAAAAATCTTTACATGACACTACTTATATTATGACTGGACGTTTTCTACATTGACAACAACAGTGAGACATTGCATGGATGTCTATTTATTGGTTATAATTCAATTTAGAATAATGTAATTGACGTATATAATGTGTACATCAAATGTTCTCTGGATATGAATGAATTGGTGATGATATGAAGTATTAATTGAAAATATTGGTTAGTTTCTATAAACAACGACTAACCAGTGTATTTCCTCAAGCCATTCTGTATAGAAAGAGTGTAGGCGAGCATTGAGATATTGCCTTTAGTATAAAATGATCAACCATAATTGAGTGGAAACTATGAAACATCAAATTATCAATTTTCATTATACTTTGGAACAATCTTATCTGCATATTGCATCTGTTAATTCCACTACCGAGGAGTAGGTAAAATAAAGCAATGCATTATTAAAAAGCTTTGTAGTAATTAGTGCAAGGGTAGCTGTTGCTGGTATATTAAAGAGATATCTAAATATAAATCAATGAGAAATGTGAATATACACGCCCTAATTTTGTGATAAATCGTTGTATATTATGAGCATTAAAAAATTACATAGTTATTTAAGAATTAATTTCAAGAAATTGAAGGCTTAGAGTATTCCATTTAAAAATTGCAAGTGACAAATCTTGAAAATTCTAATACGGAGTTGCTATTTTCCTGTCCTAATCATGTGAACATTTTTTCTGAATGTCTAAAGTATTTTCAAAAATTAGATAAGCACATAAAACGAATTTATATATCTAGCACAAAGTGAGGGTTGTCTTTGAGAACTAATTTATATGATTAGCTTTCTTTGTTTTTTTCCTTAACTCACCAACATTAATATAGTTAGCATATGAATGATCAATTCTCACGGAACACCTTCATTGAATTCACATTCGATCTGAATATATATATATA
>CABFPE010000101.1:226231-239816 GCA_900660155.1 Hofstenia miamia
ATGGATAAATATACCCTTTGTATATATATAAATCAATTTAAGTTCTGTTAAATATAAAGCAATTTCCGGGTAATAACAAGAATTTATGAAATTTAATACTAGTGCTATTATTCAGTGTACATAACAAGTTCATTAACAAAAAATATATGATTATTTCAATATACTAGTCCTTTCAATGGTCTAAAACTACAAACATACACTTTAAAATTACTTATAGTTTGGCTATGTAATGCATGAATATTCACATCTTTAGTCAACCTTCTTCATTATTCATGAATTAATTGTGGGCAATGACTCATCAATTAACACACATCAATCAATTTTTATACATGTATGCAAACACTTTTTTGCTGAAACTTGCTTTTACAATATACAAATTTCACACATTTAAAATCTTTGCTAACAAAAATTTGTATTAGACTTGATGAAAAATAATTTATTAAAGGGAATTGCTTCTAATGACACATCATTCTGAAAGCTTCATAAAGAAAATAAATCCAAAAACAAAACTTAAAACACTACAAATTTTTCTTTCACATATTTTGATTATTAGTGATTTTTTAGAATATAATTTCAAGATCTATACATTTAGAAATGTAAATTTGAGGTGTATGCAAAGTCAAAATGTTATGCAAACAAATATTTGTCAATTGTGTTAAAACATATACTAGTGAAACCATAACAAAAGGAAACACTTCAGATGTATTAAACTTATAGCAATACAATAAAATCTGAAGCTAAATCTAGTAATAAATATACATATTTTAGACTCTCAAATAGTAGAAAAATGCTTGGAAATTCAAAATATATTGGCATTCTTTCCAATGCTATGTCTTTGAAACTCTAACAAAATCAGATTTATTCTTAAAAATTCTCAATCTCTATATGATTTTAAAACATGTATTAGGAAAATTGAGTTAAAATCTGGTATTCCTAATTGCATATTGTGAGATATAAATTTTATATTTGAATACAATGAGTAAATTGCCTTGAAGAAGTTTTTATTTCATTTTATCTGCTTCTGATAATAGTAATTTAAGCTATTTATTTCTATATTTAGAAAATGTTCCAAAGTTGTTGTGACACCTAATATACAAAATGTAGTTTAATTCATTTAATGATTGCTGTTGTGTTTTTATAATCTCATAAACAATTACAAGTATATTTTAATTAAATTAAGTTTTAAGTACTATATGTATACTTAAATTTATTTTATATAGCTCTGATATTCATTTTCAATTAAAAAATTTGTTTCTTTTCATGCAAACTGTGTATCACTATGTGTTTGTAAAATCAATCAATTTAATCATTTTTGTGTTAATGTAGTTTTTTATGAAAATTTGTTAGTCTTTTTGTAATTAAAAATGTTTTGTGAGTTTCATGACATCTAATTGATTCGTTTTTAAATGGCGTTATGTATTCATTTCTGATTATCAAAATTTTCTCATTGACTGAAGAGAAATGTGAATGTTAACACTTTCTCAATAAGTATAAAGTTTTTATTTTAAAATTCAAAAGCCATGATACAACTTCAAGTAATTAACATTCATTGATTTGTAGAATGTCTTAAAATTTATATTTAAATTAAATATACCAAAGGCAAGTATTTTTTTTTGAATTTGTTTAGAAAATTATTAAAGGCAAGTATTTTTTTTCAAAAGGACAAAACAAATCATCAAAAGGAAAATATTTTTTTTGAAAGGACAAAACAAATCACCAAAAGGAAAAATGTATAAAGTGGAAAACCCATGTAAAAGTCTATAAATGTGTAAAAATAAGTCACAAACGTGAAAAACNAATAAAAATACATATTTTAGACTCTCAAATAGTAGAAAAATACTTGGAAATCCATTATTTATTGGCATTCTCTCCATTGCTATGCCTTAGAAACTCTAACAAAATCGGATTTATTATTAAACATTCTCAATCTCTATATGATTTTAAAACGTTTAATGGGAAAATGGAGTTAAAATCTGGTTTTCCTTATTGCCTATTGTGAGATATATATTTAATATTTGACTAATTTGAGTAAGCCGCCTTGAAGAAGTATTTATTTCATTTTATTAGTTTCTGATAATTGTAATTTATGGTATTTATTTCTAAATTTAGAAAATGTTCCAAAGTTGTTTTAATACCTAATGTACAAAATGTAGTTTAAATCATTTAACGATTGCTGTTGTGTTTTTATAATCTCATAAGCAATTACAAGTATATATTAATTTAAGTTTTATGTACTATATGTATACTTAAATTTATTTTATATAGCTCTGATATTCATTTTCAATTTAAAAATTTTGCTTCTTTTCATGCAAACTGTTTACAACTATGTGTTTTGTAAAATCAATCAATTTAATCATTTTTGCGTCAATGTATTTGTTTTATGAAAATGTGTTAGTCTTTTTGTAATTAAAAATGTTTTGTGAGTTTCATGACATCTAATTGATTCTTTTTTAAATGGTGTTATGTATTCATTTGTGATTATCAAAATTTTCTCATTGACTGAAGAGAAATGTGAATATTAACACTTTCTCAATAAGTATAAAGTTTTTATTTTAAAATTCAAAAGCTATGATACAACTTCAAGTAATTAACATTCATTGATTTGTAGAATGTCTTAAAATTTATATTTAAATTAAATATACCAAAGGCAAGTATTTTTTTGAAAGGGCAAAACAAATCATCAAAAGGAAAATATTTTTTCTGAAAGAACAAAACAAATCACCAAAAGGAAAAATGTATAAAGTGGAAAACCCATGTAAAAGTCTATAAATGTGTAAAAATAAGTCACAAACGTGAAAAACATTGGAAAATGAATGTAAGTCACAAACATGGAAAAACATTGTAAAAAAACATGTAAGTCATAAATGTGAAAAAACTTTGGGAAAGAAATGTAAGTCACAAACGTGAAAAAACATCAGAAAAAATGTAAGTCTACAAACGTGGAAAATTCATATATGGGGTATTTATTTAATTCTTAATATGAAAGACATCAATAAAATTTTAAAATGTAAGCAATTTCTTATAATATAACATTAATATTTTTAAATGTTTTGTATATATGTGTATCAATAAACAATAAACAATTTACAGCACTAATAACAAACCATGTTATCAACAATCTTGAAACATTTCATATATAAATGATGAATATTATCATTGTTCATTCAGCAGTAGATGAAATTTGCTATATGAACTTTATCATTTATTAGTGCATTTCATATTTTCTTTGTAAATAAATTTATTATTTATAAATGTTCATTTTCTCTGTATGGTGAGAGTATTTGTCTGTGAAAACATGTATTTATATTTTAAAAATTATTTTTATTTGGAAAAATTTATCAATTAAAAAAGTTTTTATTTTTGAAATTGACATATGTGTCATATGTGAAACATGTCTTTTTCTCAATGTTTGAAAATAATTGTTAGTTACTATTGTTACCAAATAAAATAGAAATAAAATGTAATTCCCAAAAATGTAAATTGTTTGTATATAGAATGTCAATGGTGTTTAAAAATTATGTAATATGAATAAAAAATTGTTACATTTTGAATAATAGTTTGCAATAATTCTAATCTCATGGGATTTTTGACTTATTAATTATGTAATTCTAAAAATGTATATGCACCAAAAAATTGGCTACATTTTAAACAATAGACTACAAACAAATGTATTTGCCAACAAATATTACAACTAAAAGGAATATATTCCAATGACGTCAGATATACACCCCCACCAATATACACAGTCAATTATTAATGTAATATGTATATATTTAAAAAAATTGGTTACATTTTATACAAGACTACAAACAAATGTGTTTGCCAACAAATATTATAACAAAAGAGAATATGTTCCAATGACGTCAGAAATGGATGTGTCTCACTTCCCCCAAACTCACTTCCCCCAAGTCTGAAGTCACAAAATATTAAATACTGTTAGAGACAACATTTCAGTGAAATTGTAATTATATATTTAAATAAATATCTATTTTTCTTTACACTCTATTGTGATTAGTTTTATATGCAGTTAAGATTGCTGAAATATGGAATTGCAATTAAATAAATGTAAATGTTGAGGTTCGCCATTTGCATTTAGTAAATATTTAGCAGTCCTTCAAACATCTGTTTAGATTTAAAATAGAAATTTCATTATGTTCAATATTTTTGTACTTTGTTGTAATGAGTAATGAATTTTTTCACATTCATTCGTAATTTGTTTGTTTGCTAATTCTTTATTATATATCTGATAAATTTCCTGATCAGATAATATGTGTTGTTTGTCCTGGCAGACTATTCTATTCCTTTAAGCAGTAATGGAGAGTTGTTTATAACTTTGAAAATTTTGAATGTAATTTCTTACATGTATTTTACTAGAATTTAGAATTAGCCTGGCAACAATGAGTGGGAGTCAGCTCTCTCATGACACCCCTGCATTAAAAGCAGTTAATACTTGAGTATATTACTCGAGGGGGACCAGGAATCTGGAAAAATCGTAATAATGCATCACATTGGTTTGCTATTTACAAATACAATACAGAAATTTATATCATCCAGGTGTTAAACAAAAATCGCTAATGTTTCTGATTTTTATTTTATACTGGTACACCTGCAGGTATATTATTTCAAATTGTTGTTTGCAAAAATAAAGGAGTATTTCAAAAAGCAGATCCAACAGGATTTAAACCTGTAATTTCCATATTAGAAATGGCTGTGTTGTCTTACACTACGAATCTGTAAAATACTTTTTAATAATAGATAAGCTACCTGAAATTAGTCCGAAGTAAATATGACACAAAACAAATTAGCGTTTATATATTAGCTATGAATTTTGAAATTACACAGCACAAGGCATGCTAACGCAATTCTCTAATCATCAGGTTAGATCTAAACAGTGTTGGGGGTAAAATATACATATATAATATGTAAATAGTCAATGCTTATAATTATTGCACATATTTACATTTATTTAATTGCAATTCCATATTTCAGCAATCTTAACTGCATATAAAACCAATCAAAATAGAGTGTAAAGAAATATAGATATTTATTTAAAATATAATTACAATTTCACTGAAATGTTGCCTCTAACAGTATTTAATATTTTGTGATGTCAGACTTGGGGGAAGTGAGTTTGGGGGAAGTGAGACACATCCTCAGAGATACACAGATGGCCAAAGTGTACAATTACATCACAGACATCCCTGCCAGGGTCAAAGGTCAAGTGTACCATGTAGTTGCCTTAGATTTATACTACTGTCCACTTGATTTCCCTATGCCCTAACATCACCTGCACTAGATTTTTGAAAATTATATTAAACAGCTTGAATTCATGTTTTTTAATCAATTTTTCAGGATCTGCCTGATTACCAACAAACTTAACTGTGCACCACCTCTTTAGTGATTCCATAGTTTTCCCAAATACTTTGTTCAAGATTAATTTGTAAAAATTCTTTTCAAAGTCATTTCTGGCAGCTTTTCTCTTCATTGTATTCAAATCAATGTAGGGCTTTAGAAACTGTGACTGCTGGAACTGCAATGCTTTATGGAATTTTTCTACTTGAATAACCTGTGTAATATAAAATTTGAGGACCTCATAATGCACTATATATTCTTTTTTATTGAAAATTCTCTGCATTAATTTTGGCAATTTTCCATCTTTAAACTTAATGTGGATTTTAAATGTCTCTGGTATGGTGA
The DNA here is from genome assembly GCA_900660155.1 of Hofstenia miamia. Taxonomy (NCBI): domain Eukaryota; kingdom Metazoa; phylum Xenacoelomorpha; order Acoela; family Hofsteniidae; genus Hofstenia; species Hofstenia miamia. The sequence continues at coordinate 231,929 of CABFPE010000101.1, forward strand.
CAATAGCTCATTATCTACATGCATCTTATGCAGAGCCAATGGATAATCAGAGTGTTCCTCATGTAGATGAGATTGATAAGGAATGTCAACCATTACCAGATAGTCTCTATCTGCTGCAGATGGTGTAGTGAGTATATTTCCCAGACTCTGGTCTGTACAACACAGGCCTCCAGTTGGCAAAAATCTGACATGGATCCACCATACAAACTATTCATTTCTAGAAAATGTATAATATAGACTCTTTTCCAATATCATAGCCTGCCACAAGTGGGTTATTTGCTCTAAAAAAACCATTGGAATAAACACTGAACATGCTTCCCTAATTTCAATTTCAATAAATTCCAACTGCTCAAGATTGGCAATGAGGGCAGTGATGTCTGTGTAAATTTTAGTGTTGAATTCCAGCTGTAATTGAAGATTGTAAAGAGATGCAAATGGTTGAGCTTGTAGGTTTCCATGCTTTCCAATCTAAATTTTCTCATGACATCAGAAGCTAAGTAAGGCAGAAGCCTCTCTCATTGGGACACCCTGAAGTTTTTGTAAAACCTAAGACTTCTTGTCATGTGTAAATATAGTGATTCTATTGGATGTCATCTAGTTACAAAATGTGTTTGACATAATTTAGTTAAACAAACTAATGTTTTGGTAAAGTTTCCTGATTTCAGGGATTTTGGCAAAATAATGTATTTCTTTTAGTTAATAGAGTTATGATATTTTCATTGTAGCAAACAATGTTTTTTGACAAAATTAAATTGAGCAAATTTATTTTTTGATGCAATGTTTATTTTTAATTTTTAATATTTGAGCAAAATGATATAATTGATGACAAGAAATGTTTTTGACAAAATTAAATTGAATACATTAGCTTAAGACATGTTTTGCAAAATTTAAACAATTGAATAAACCAGAAAAATATCTATCATTAGTAAATGTACATATCTACAAGAAGAAAACACAGAGCAGTGTAACAAATATTGTGTAAAATAATTCTCTACACTTGAATAATAAAAATAAATGGTATTTAACTCACAAGCATGTAACAATGAAACTAAAATTAATATGTGATTTGCAAAATAATATCAATTGACAAGAAATGAGAGGAAAATGATAATCTATCAGTTGGAAAATTTTACAAGAAATTAACAATGTGCTTATAATCAAGTAAGTAGTTGAAAATGTATATTAATTGGATATTAATTCTGCATTTGCTTAAAAAGATGTGCATTGGATAAATCAACTAATGAACAAGTAGTTGTATAATAATAATAAAATGCTGGAATGAAAATTATAATTTATGTCAATGTCCAAAAATCACACTTGACATTTAATAAAATATCATCATATACTATCTATTTGAGTTTGAAAACAATAACAATGTTTTATTTAAGTAAAAATATAAGAACCCAATTGTGTTTTTAAGCAGGAAAAAATAGTGTACATGAATTTTCAAAAGAAAAAACATACATGTTTTGTAATCATACAGCATTGTTGCTGGTTGTAGAAATAGTGTTAGCAGTTGAGGTGCTTGCTTTTCACCAGCTCTGACATAGAAATTTTCTTTGTTGTGTTCCATCACAATCTGGTCTCCTTGACCCTCAAAATTTTGGGACAATGTGACAAATTCTATTGGAATCAAATTTGCTTGTTCCTCATCAGATGGTTACCTAAAGTTAAAGCAAGTGCTTTGTAAATGTGGAAAACAGTAAATGAATAATAATAATAATGTTGTTAGGTGAAATGAAAAATTGGAAGAAAAACACTTACATTTGTTCATTAAACAAAATATCAAGTGGCTCTTTATAGAGGTTAGTGCTTATAATTTCAGTAAATTTTGAGTTCATTTTGGAGAGAAAACCTTGAACATTGTTTCCAGTATTAATTGGAAAACATTTAGTAGTGAAAGTAAATTGAACTAATTAAAGCAAATTCAATATCCTCCTGAGTATTTTTGTCCACATATGTGGACATTAAGAGGTCAACTATTATTTTGGATTAAAATATTGTATATGCACTTATTGACCTTTTTTGTATTGAAATATATTAAANTTTAGTATTGAAAGTAAATTGAACTAATTAAAGCAAATTCAATATATGAATGAATTATTTTTCTGATAAAGCATTCTAAACATTCAAAACTTGATTGACAGTTCAATAGTTTATCTTAAATCCTTTACAGTGATATCAGATCAAATAACACATTGATATAAAATGTCAGTTCAAATTTGTGGATGATAATCAATCCATCCCTGATTAAGCAAAGTTCTTGATTTTAGCTGGCAATTTAAATCAAAGATGAAAAATGTAAACCAATAGAACCAATGTTGGTGAAATTATACAAGGCAGACAGTCTAGCTATCACACTTTGCTAATAATCTGTTAACCTAATGAAACAAACATTCTGAATTTAGCTGGTGTTATCAACACAGAGATAAAATTGTACAAGACAGAAAGTCTACCAATAATAACAATACATTGAAAAAATGAAATTAAATTTACTTTTGAAAAAATTGTGTTACATGTAAATGCATATAAATTAATTAATATTTAAATTCCCTTTTCATGTTTTTTCATAAATAAACACTCAAGTTGGTGGGGGACAAGAAAATTTATATTAAAAATGTTAAATTGATAGTATTATTATTATTATTCTTATTCTGATTATTACTATTATTATTAGTATTATATGGTTATTGCTGAACGTAAACAACTAGCCTATCAAAATTTTCAAGTTGTTGTAGAACAATGCCATTTTACATCTTGACCAATTACTAGTAAACATTTATTTTATAATTTCTATTAATATTCATTTATTATTATCATGATTGAAACAATATATAAAAAAAGTGACATGATGAATTATTATTTGACAAATCCAAGTAGAAAGAAACTAGTTACTGTTTGTAAAGCAATTATTCTAAAGTAAAATATTTACCAAAAATGCTTTAGTTTTTATTGCTATGCAATTGATGTACTTTATCCTGATTACAAAAGCTAATCATCCCAATACTAGTTTTCTAGTCATACAGTTGGTTATTTCATGAGTAATGACACCATGTAGGAAATCTAACAAGTTCCTTGAAGTATGAGGAAACACGTACAACAGTATTTTCTACATTAAGGAATTATAAATTTTGTTGGATGAAAAATTATACATTATCAAAGTATGACATTCAGAGAAAATGTTTTTTTGTCTCCCTAACCACATTCAAAAAAGCCTTCAACTGGTATGAATGTAATTTTCATCACATTGCTTTACAGAGGGAAACCTCACAATTGAAGAAATAATGATTTTTATTATTTCTCTAAATTTATCATGTAAAAAGGAAACAGTGTTTTGAGCATGCAATGTAATGAACTATGATTTTTTGAGTAAACCCATGGAAAATTTATTTGATCATGGTCATTGATATTGTAGAGTCACTCAGGGCCCTTTATTTTACTTTATTGGCACTCTCTTTGATCAATTTGGTGCTATTCCAATTATTAATTTACTGATTTTTATTGATTTTTAGTGTTTTGAACTTAGGTTTCATATTTGTTATAATTGTCCCTCAATTAAAGTGTACATGTAAATTGCTTGTTTAATCTGCAAGGGAATTAAGTGAATTTTGTAAACAGTAAATATTTACCTTTTTCTTTGTATAAAAATAGGGAACTCACTGTTGCAAATGTCAAATAAATTTCGTTCTCACTGGATAGTATTTGTTTATTTCTTACTTTATATTACTAACCCTTTAGGTGTAGGGAATAAAAGAGCTTTATATTTGATCAATTGTACATACACTTAACAACACACTATGCAAATATAATATGCCATTGGCATATGTGAATACATGGTAACTACACATTATTATATCTTATTCATGAGCTGAGATAACAAGAACACTGAGCTAAAGTTGTTATTGAGCTAGAAATTAAACTTGAGACACACAATTAGCACTTTGGCAAGTATGGATGGTTTCTTATGATTTGGCTTTGGTGTGATGCCATGTAAATTGGTTGCTTGCTTGAATGCCTTCTTGGAAATGGTTTCAGTTCATTTTTCTACAGTGAAATTGGCGAACTACCAATCTTCATTTGTTTTGTTAGAGTACAGGCCACTTGAGCTGCTAGATGTGCCACATAATTTTACAATATCCACAAAATTGTAAAAATTCTACAGACTATATAAAGGACTATTAAAAATTTGTGCATTGAATGAGCACTCCACCAGGTATGTCATCACAACTTACTAATAATAATAAATGTAAATTTAAGAAATTTGTTGTAAAATCATTGTAGCAATATTTATTGATTTTTTATTTTGTTCTCTTATTTATTTGTTATTATTATTATTATAAATTTATCAGAATATTAAATAACACATAAAGGTAAACTAGCACATATAGAAAAGTGTGAAAACAAAAAAATATTTTATTTAGTAAACATTAATACAATATGATTCATAATAGCATCACTCTCAATCTCCATGTCATCATTTTGGAAAAGTTTTTTATTTATCAAAACTTTGTAATTTTTGCCCAGTGCATTGACATAACATTTAGGTAAAAAATAGTAGAACCTGTTGTTGAGTCTCATACTTTGTTTTTAACTGAATAATGTCCTGATTGTTAGCCAGAGGTTTTTCAGAAGTTCACTACCAGGACTTGCATTTGTAAAAATACATGTTGATGATTGCAAGTTGATATTGTTTAGACATTGTCAAATATCAGCATCTTCTTGTGTACTGGTGATGGGAAGGATATATTCATTATTATTAATTGTTGAGCATCTTCATTTGTGATGAGCTTTGTGTTTTTCTTTTACAGATGTAGGTAGGAGGATCATCTCTTATGTTAAAGGATTGTAGGTGGATCATGCTGGAGTTGTACATAGTTCATCAAACAGACTGTCAATTGAACCTGATGCCAATGCTTCAACAGACATTACCAAAAGAAAAAACAAATTAGCAGAGAAGAAAAATAAATTTTATCTGTTGATTTGAGGCAAATATATAGGTTTAGTAGCCATTAGAAAGGCATGAAATTTTTTTATGTAAATGAAAATGAATCATTTTGCAAAATGTAATATGTGTTTAGTCACCAATGTATTATCCCAATGTGATGTAGTATCTGATTAGCCAGCTAACAATATAATGTATATTAGCATCAAATAGATGTATGCAAACAAATAAAATTGATGTTCTACATTGTTAATGTGCTCAAGATTATATTCCTCTCATTTGAAAAGAAAGTCAATTGTCCACCTATGCATATGAATATTACTGTGTACAATATTAAAGTGAATTTTTCAAATAAAATAATAAATATAAGCTTTGTATTAATTATAACATTGTGTATGAAAATGGTTGCATGCTAAAGAAGTCTACAGAGAGTGCATGAGTAGTTTGAGTGCAAACCCTATATAGAATTGACTCATAGGGTTATTTGTAAATATAGGATTGAGAAATGGATGATTTTCAGTTGCATGTTTGTTCATCACATACACCATGGCATGCTTTCAATGATAGAAAGATAGTCCATTTGCAACCTATATTATGTTATATTGAGGTTGAAGATATTTTCATGAGAATAATTGAGTTTGAAATTGTTATAACAAGAAGGCACCAAAATATCAATGTAGGTTATAATTATTATAGCTTGATAAGTTAGTGTATATTTGAATGCTGGAGCATATTTCAGCTACAAGACAATAAGGCAAAAGATCTGATAAAATTTTAATAAATATATTTATTGCAGAAGAAACTCTGGTTAACATGGACTTGAAATGAATTCTATTTAAGTCAAATATTTCAATTAATTTTATTTTTCAAATCAAATTAGATGTATTTCAATTCAAATGTAAAAAATGAAACCTATTCAGCTTTTAATAATATGATTGATGTGCTCAATTAATTTGCAAACTTCTCAATTTTTTAAAATGTGAGCATGAGTTAAGGCCAAATCTAAGACCATTACGTCAAGAGCACAATAATTGTGTGTGTAGTATTACCACACCTGGAATGGTAAAGGGAAAATAAGCAATTTTAACTGCTAACATCCCATGTGTCAGTAGAAATGCTTCACAGTTATTATGAATTTATAGTAATAAGCTTAACTGTGATAAAAGAAACTACACTACCAACAGATGCTTAACATAGACTACTGAATATTGATTGTTATTGTAGAATTGGTGGCTGGTAGGAAAACTTAACTAGAAACTTAATTGACTCCACAAAAGGTTTGAATAGTGTTTACAGAACAGCCACGATTCCAGGAAGGGAGTAACACAGAATTTATAACATATAGATGTAACATTGGTAATTCATCCAAGTAACAGAACTACTTTTAGGTAAGAACCAAGATGACCAATTCCTATGGCTTCCAGCCGAAGCAGAACATCCAGGAGTAAAGTGCTTAACCTATTGACTGGTGCTACCCTATTTGTCTCACTTGCTTAATTTCTATCTCACTCAAAAAATACAAACTCTCATTTTCATTGTTATCTCTCAGCTCACTATTAAATAATCTGTAATTGCCAGATATTCGTGCTAGCCAACGGCATGGTATCATCACAGTGTTAGGTTTTATAAGTGCATGTACGTGTTGAAATACGAACGAGAGATTTATTATTTCCTTATACATAACCATATACATAACTTAATGAGTCCACAATTCGGACTGGGTAATCAAAAGACCCCCAGAAGCAACGTGTCGCCCCGTGCTGGTGAAAGCACTCCCGAATTGTTGCTGATCTTAAGCAATAAGTTTCATTTAAGATAATAAATAAATAAGAAATACAACAGTAAAGACAGCAGTTAAGAGTAGACAAAGTCTATTGAACAATCACTACAGGTTTCTCAGTTTATATACAAAAGTGTCATCATTACCTGCCTTTGTTTACAACTTTAGATAGCAACATAGTTTAACATGATCAATTCTAATTCCCTCGCAAAATTAAATTTGAGCAAATAAAAGCACCAATGAGGGGACATCAATTTAATAATAGCAAACTAAGATTGAAAATAATTGATAGCGTCATAGTGACGTAAAAAAAACAAAATTACAATTTAAAAAAAATAAATTCAACAAAATCCCTGAGCAACTCTACACGCCCCCCTTGCTCAAATTAATTTTCAGCTAACAGTTGAAGGGCTGGCCCGGAAACGATACTTTGAGTAGCCAAGATCATCTTTATTGCGAGTTCACCATCCCACGTTGTTACTTCTGAATAGCCAGCTTTGTGAGTTAATTGCATCAGCACCTCCCTTTGTGTGACCACTTTGTTTTTTAATCGTAGAAACCTTATGGTGGGCATCTGATTGCTCACTGGACAATTTCTCTGGAGATTGTTTAGCCGCCTAGTGAAGGTGTCGTAGAACTGCTCATAGAGTCGAAGGCCTTTCAGAGCAATCATGAGCGTCATCGTTGCATCCATATCAGACGTGTGAGCATCATTGGCGCTTATTTCAGTGTCTGGATAGAAGTGTAGGAAGACCTGTCACAGGGATCCCATGGTGGTGGCGTGGTCTACGAAGAGCAAGCAATACTCTTGGACTTGGTTCAACGTCATTTATTCTGGATCTGAGACGTTTGCTCGAAGCATTGTGATGATCTCTATTCATTTGGTGATGTTGTAGTATTGGGTCACTGTTTCGATGTTATTGATCCACATGAGATCTCTGGCCGCCTGAAAAAGAATAAGGACGCAGGGTTGTAGAGCAGCTAGTTTTTCCTGTATCATCCTCAGTTGCTGATGAATCAGGAGTCCCCGCATGAAAATATCAGTTATTGTCAACTTACCATCAATGAACATGTGCTTGGCGTTATCTCCCGCGATGAGTTTTTCACATGCAGCTTTATACTTGCTGGTTCTGCTTGCTTTAATAGCTTCTGATTTATTACTGACA
>CABFPE010000101.1:261308-296028 GCA_900660155.1 Hofstenia miamia
ATATATATATATATATTTACCTTAAAGTTTGTGTATAATATATATATATATATATATGTGTTTAATTCAGCATATATAAAAATCTATATGGAATATTTTTCAAAATAGATGTTGATGCACAAACACCACGTGATTTAAATGTATTCATATTCAGCCTTCTATACCACGATTAAGCAGTATTTGCATAAATTTTAATGTATTGGAAATTATGTAGTTTTATTTATAAGGATTGCTAGTATTTTGTTTTATCATTGTATGTACAAAGTTACCCAAAATCATGCGCAATTATAAAATAATTTAGGCTTTGATATGGAGGCAATTTTTTTACGTGATAGTGAATTGCATGTAAAATATTTGACATTAACATTTAGTTTTTGCTTTCTCAATGAGCGCAATGAACATGTCGTGTATTTCTTAAAACGACTCTGCCCTTGCACCCAGAATTGTTTGAGGTGTATTTTGCCAATCGGCAATACACACCTGCTCTACGATATTTAAGACTTGAGATGGGGATAATCTTTGCGAAGCCTTATCTTATCTGCATCATTAAGCCAAATTTTGAATTGCAATGCAAACTGCTTTAAGGAATTCTACTGGAATGTACAGTCTCACATAATATAGCAATCTTAAATAAATGCGTATGCTGTTGATCCTTTACTTCTTCCCTCAATATTTGCTTGCGCTTCTCCAAACTTCCCATCTAAACCCTAGTCCTGACCCTGTAAGGGTTATCTAAAAACAGTTGTGAATGAATGTATCTAAGCACTATATGAAATTGCGATTATTTTTTATGTGAAATATTGTGTTAAAAATAATTTTTAGTGTTTTTTCATAATTACAAACCCTTTTTATCAAAATTCTCTCCTCTTCCATGAATAAAAGCTTTCATGTATATAAATATAAACCTTAATGTTTTTGTGAACAAACCTCATAACTCATTGCATTTTTTGCAAAGTATGCCTAGAATTTGTATAATTTGCCAATAAATAGTAGTTCTTAATAATTTTAGTAAAAAAAATTTGAAAACCTCCCGTTCGAAATTTTTTAGGACCGTGCCTGATAACAATGAGGTTGGCGCGAAACCTCATTTAAAAATACATAGACCATTCTCAATATAGAAAAGAAAATATGATTATTGTAATTGTTGCATACAGACATCAAATTTGTCATTTTTAAAAATGTTGAAATTCCTCATTTAATTATTCCTGATAAATCAGCAAAACAGCAATATACGGCCATGGTAGTCACAAAATTTGCAAAATGTGTTCACTGCTAGCTTAATTATCAAGCATGCTAGCCGAGCAAACCCCAGAGTTTTATTAAAGAAATAAATTTATGCAGTCATTGTTAATGCCTATCAGACGTTTTTGTTTACAATATTCAACAAGGTAATTTTAATAATGATAATACTTTGGATCTAATAATTTTAATTTTTTTTAAATGTAATAATTGTTCTAAACACAATGAAAATCAATTTTGTAAAAGTGAACTGTCAGCCACTTGTACTCTTAGAATTCTTGCTTCTCATTCTGTCAATACTAAAGATATCCGTGCATTTATTTATTTGTGATTGACAGTAGGTGTATCTAAATATATGTATATAAAATATATTGTTTTAGCCTGCTGTGGAGAAACCACGACAGCAACCCCTTCTGCAGTTTAATCTCAATGCTGATACTGAGGAGATATCGAATCCTGGTATTTTCTCTTGATATCATATCTGCTCATCCGCCTTACAAAACTTGATGTAGCTTTTCTGATGAAATTGGTATTTGCTCAATCTTAGTGTCTTATGTACTTCTTTGTATATTTATAATTTCCATCTTTGTAGAGGCTATTCAGTGAATTGAATTTTGAATTTGTATTTTTTGTTTGTTAAATCTCATTTGTGACAAAAATGTAAATAAATTAGAGCTTTTTTCCATGTCTTTGTATTTGAGTCTAGTGTAAGGCAACTAGAACATGTATGTATCCTCTATGTGATTGTATTGCAAATATTTATCTCACTTAATTGTTTTTGCTGTGTAGGCCTATTCATTTGCAAAAAAAGTTTTTGACTATTACTATTTCAACAAATCTGTGTAAACTATAATTTCGAGAGTAAACACGCGAACTTATTGAATAATGGTAAGAGATTATAGTTGAATTGCATGTAAATATAATAATAACTCACTTATCCCTAATAAAATTATTGCATACGGGTACGGGCTGACCCGGCTCGCGATAACCCGCTAATCGGATTTCTTTTATCAATAATTTGGTTTGTCGGGTTGGAGTAGCTTTCTGACAAGATTTGAGTTCAGATGTTTAAGAAGTATCAATATATTAGGAAATAACCGTAACGAAGCCTTGAAAACAACTAAGACGTATGATGATAATCAATGATTTGGAAAAAATATCGATTTTCATTTCCAAGGTTGACTTTTTTGACACGGAAAGTATTTGTGATCCACTAAAACGGGGGTCACTATAGTAGATTCACTTAATCAAGCTTGATCCGAAAAATTTAAGTCATTTAATGTTTCTGTAAGTGAATTGCTAATTTACTTCTCATAATGCAAAGCAATTTTTTGTTAAGCTAAAGGAATATTAGTAGGCTAGATATGTCAAAGATGTGGGAGGGGATTTCTATTAGCGAGGTGACAAAATCTTTGACTCTTGTGCAACTCTGACATATCCGTTATATCCATTGTTAGTATTTCTCGAACGCTATAATGAATTTACGCTACATACAGGAGGCTTACACTATGATGGTGTTATATCTATATTCGAATGTCGTTAGATTCAAGCAGCCTTACTCGAGTATTACTTTGTACTAAAATTCTGTGTTTGGTTTTAACCTAAAGTGGAATTTAACATAAAGTGTGTATTCTTTTCTATAAACTTAAAACTTAGGAATCCGTTTAATTTTTAAAACTTCTATTTAAGTCGAGTATATAAATGTTTTACAATTCCACACTTTTTAACTTTTGATATTTGGGAATGGATTTTATAATTATTAACTGGTTCAGTTTCCGAGCTATATCATGTTTGCTTTTTTCAAATTGTATAAAAACAAAATATTTTTATCTGTTTTAAATTATTTAGAAGCTAGACTAAATGCTTAATAGTTAACCTTTAACAGGTTGACGTCCGATTTAAAGGAAATCTTAGAACATGTGTTGGTCTATTGGGGAATATGCTTTAATGTAATGTTGAAAATTTTTATTAAGGCGATGAAAATTACTCAATTATTTTTGGGCTTTGCAACTAATGCATAATTATAATGGTACAATTGAAGCAATTAATCAATTACCACGCAAGACTTATTAGGGATTCAAACCATTTAAAATATGCCGGTGACTTGCACTGTAAATAACATTGTGGCTCTTTACAAACGCTGAATTTAATATGAAAGAGTTTTCATTGCCATTCTATTTTAATAACCTGTATTCATACGTTGGAAGTTTGAAGTTTAAAGAAACCTAGCATGTGACATTTGGTGTCAGTTTCATAACTGTAGTTTTAGATGTCTTTTATTCAACAACTGCGCCTTCCGATTGCTAACTTGTGTGAGTATGTGTATCTCAAATTATCACCATTATTATTCCAATACCCTCTTCTGTTTTCGCCGATATTTCTCAGTTATGGTCTCATGTGTGCTTTTTCGTCATTCATTTTTCTAAAATTGAAATCTCCAAGAAGTCAGAAGTCCTTAGAGCAAAGACACCAAGTACCAGAAATCATTGCTAAATTACCTGAAGATGGAACGCACTTCTTCTTCAAAACTCCTAAGGTTTTTTGCTAATTGTTTTACATGTTTAAATACATTGTTCGACCTAGATTTTTTAATAATCAATTGCATATTTTGGATTTATCTTAGACAAATATTTCTTTGCACCTCGTGTCAGGAAGTCCCCTCTCAATTTCTAAAGATGGACCACTGCTGTTATTCGTGCATGGTTTCCCTGAGTGTTGGTTTTCATGGCGTGCTCAGTTGGATTATTTTAGTAAGGATTACAAGTATGTATTTATTTAACACTCCTGCTTTCAATGGATTCTATTTTCTCCCATAAATAACTTTGTTCTGATCATGAATACAATTAATTAGTAATGTATATAACTGTTATGCATGCATTCAATATATAAAATTTTTATTTTTTTATATATGTAATTGCAATTTTATTTACAAGTTGTGAAATTGATTTTTCAATATTGAGTTGATGCAAACATTTCATTGGTTTCTTATGCTTTTGTAGAGTTATGTCGAACTATTCTACCAAAATGACACATTGTTTGTCTTTTTAACTCCAACTTTTTCGAATTTTTAAATTACACTTACATTCTGGGTGTGTTGAAGAATCTTTAGAAGTCATTAGCGGTAAATATCAGGGCTTGAAGCGGGACGGCTCCCTTCAGGCTAATTAATATTTGGTGTGTCTGAGTTGGTTATGTGATCAAAATTTCAGCGTGGATCGTGTCGGATTCTGCATAATTTAAAATGTATATGTTTTTTACACTAGAATTGGATAAAATACAACAACTTATGAATACTGCGATTTTTTCACATTACTATGACATCAAAACTATGGAATTTTGTGAGCAGAGATTTTTAACCATTATCGGCATTTAAAGTTCAAGAAAACAGAAGTGTGGTATTTTCTCAGAAAAAATATGCGTTTTTATTAACTTAATCATACGGTGGTTTTCAGTATTCGCTCTATCTTGTGTTTCCGTTTATAAATGTATTACAAAACTTTGGACAGAGTTTCTTACTTTGTTGATGTTAATGTGCAGTTATCTCTAGAATTATTTAAAGTTTACTGATTATCGTTTTGTGTTATACCCAAAAGACAATTGCGATGCATGTGAACCCTATGCATTGTGAATCTGACTGGGAACTCATTTTAGGTACTCTTTGGTTTTAAACAACTAAACGAATTGGATGTCGAAACCCAAAAATAAAGTGTCTGCTTATCGTGGATTAAAATTTCTATCATATTATAATATTGTGTGTTAAAATTCTGCAAGCCTAAGTCAAATATTTTTGTTAATCATATCAAATAATTTATGTATTGAATATTTTACTGTTTACTATATATTGGTGAAGTTTGATCTAATTGGGTTGGTCATAAGTTTTTAAACTTTTGTGTTTATTTAATGAACATCAGATTAGATGTTAGTTCTTCTGAAATTGGAACTAACTATTGGTCGGATTTGGGGAATTCTTAAAAAGGGTAAATAGGTTGGAGTTGGATCCATTTTCAAAAGTGACATATGGGTTGGGTTGGCTGGGGTTTGGTAAGGTCCATTTTTATTGCCTGGCTTCCAATTTTAATGTGTATAACTAAAATCTAAATCCTGCTCCTTTTTTGCATAGAAAACAACGGTCCTGAACCTTGTTAACTACTAAAACTGTAGGCCCACTTGTCTAAATTGACCCATTTTGTAACAATTTATATGATCCTTGCCATGAACACTTCTGATTGCTAGACCAAGGTTGGTTACGTTAGAAATTTACAATAGAAAACTGCAAAATGAAATTTCAAAAATCTAATTTGAATTTACGAAGAGAATATAAATTAATGTTAAATTTATAAACTAAGAAATGGAATTTATCTTTGGGTACATTCTGTATAAATTCTATGGCATTCACTGCATTTACGTGGATTTGCTAAATTTTGGCCCAACCGTTGCCCATATTGGTCATCACAACGTGCATGGGTCAAACGTAAAGTAATAAATATAATTTGAAAAGCACGAACTTTTTCTTAATTTAAACTATTGCAACACCATTTCATTTAATAGAATATGATTTATTTATGATCACTTTTTGCTTTTGAATTAGAATGCCTAATCGAATCGGTTAGTTATGTGAAATGATCAAATAGAATAAGTTGTCTTGAAAATTCAACCCGTTGCTAGGTCTGATCAACACCGTTAATCGTAAAATCCTAATAGGCATTGTGAGAAAAAATGATTTAAAATTGGCAGTCAGTTACTGGAAATTACAAAAGCTATAAATATTAGATAAGCCGTTTTGAATCAAAAACAAGTTTTATCAAAATTTTACAAAAATTATGTTTGCTTTTTCAATTTCAGGGACTTGCTGGACAGTTGTGAAAATTTTCCAGCTTCTTTATAAAATGTTTATGCTTAGTTCATATGAAGCAGCAGGATATAAGCCCATCTGCGCAGAAAATCAATTTTGTTTTTGACTTTACAAATACGGATAAAATTTGACAGCTATACAAATTCTTAAAATAATTACATTAATTTTATTGTTAAAATTTAGGTGTATTGCAATGAATATGCGAGGGTATGGAGAATCTGATGCTCCCCCAGCGCAATCTCAATACCATATCAATCATCTTATATCAGACGTTGATGACGTCATTGACGCTTATGGTAATTCTTTTTCATACATACATTTTACGAATTTTATTTGTTTTAGAGATTAATTTCAGCAATTGGGTTCATAACCACATTGTTTTAGAAATTCCTTAGCTGTTGATATTTGTAATGTAGCAATTGAATATTGTTTTCACTGGGTAGTAGAAACATTCTATTATCTCATAATTTTAATAATCAAAGACCCTTTTTCCGATCAAGTATGAAATAGTATGCAAACCTGTCATGTTTGCGAATCACAAGACCTGGTGAAGCGTTCTTCACTCATAAAATATCGATTTATGTTCATAGAATCATAATACATAGCATATATTTTGACTATAATTCTGAATATGTAATTTATTTTGGAGCAATTCGTTGTGTACACTAGTGTCCAATATAACACCTGCAGTCATGTTTTTGTTGACTCAGCGAAAATAGTGCATGTTAATAAATTCATTGGAACCGGTAAAAATATAAAATATCCATATCCTGCATGAATAGGTATATACAACATGCTGCGATTTTTCAAAAATTTTTGGTAAATCTTGATGCATCCATTTCGTACATAATTTGATACTAAATCTCTCAAAAAATACATGCTACATTTAATTTCAAGCTTTATAGTTTTTCAGGAAAATAAGCGATTCTCGTTTTGATTTTCGCAATATAATCTCGGGGAGCATAGCTTTCAGAGAATGTAAAATTTTGGGACATTTTCAGGTAATATAGAAAAATAAACTAGGATGTGTGGTGCAATTATTTCCCCTTAATTCCTTATGTCCTTTCCGCCAAAATTTAAGAGAGGGTATGTGAATTTCGCAACTCTTAAATTATTTACGGTTGTTGAATAATTTTCATGCTAAAAACATACTAGAAGCATTTATGTAAGAATTATTGAAAAGAAAATAGGACAAGGTTCTAAAATGGATGTTAGACGAAATTTCAAAGATTGAGCAGACAGTATGGGTAATTTTTTAGAACCTTTTTATTTTTCATTGAATTTATGCTTCCAGTATGTAATTATGATGCTAAGTTATTCATTTTGGTGATTTGTAGCCATCCAGACTGATAACAACCATAAGTAATTTAAGAGGTGCGAAAATCACTTTTTCTCTTAAATTCTGGCGGGAAGAGAATGAGAAAGTCAGTGGAAATAATTATACCACACATTCTGAACTTTATCTGTACATGTCAAAAAGTGTTGCAAAATCTGATGTGGTAGAGCTCAGTGGGCCAAATCTCAATAATCCTCGTTTTCCCTGAAATTATAATCCTTTTAACCCTTTTTAAAAACTTTTTTTCAACGCAATTTTGCATTTTCTGAAAGCTATGCTCCCTGAGATTACATTGTAAATATTCGAACGAGAATGGATTATTTTCCTGCAAAGTTATAAAGTTTGAAATGAAATTCAGCAGTTATTTTGGAACAGATGGAGTATTCAATTTCGTATATTTTTCAATCGAATTGCCATTTTCGGTTAAATTTCGTACGGTTTAGAAAATACCAGTTAAAGGGCCATACATCTAGCAAAATTAAAGCAAAAGATAACACAAACGTTTCAGCGAAAATCTTGATTACTGCATTTTTGTTTTTTCTTACATCAATGTAAAGAACTTCTTGATTGGCGTTCATGCCATTACAAACGCTAATCTAGTAAGAACCCATTGGATGATATAACGATTCTTTATAACTTGGTCGTGCTGATCTCACTACTTCAGGGGGCTCCTATGTTATTTTTAAAACTTTTTAAAAATATTTTATGTCATTGTTTAATAGCTTAGAATGTTTAGTAAAAGATACCTGTATCCTTAGGTAGGATCATTTGGCCATGTTAGCAAAAACTGATTTAAAAAATTTAAGTCATGATTTTCAGAACCCCGAAGTAAACCAGAAGTAGTAAACAATCCAATTTTGACCCTCCTAAATTGAACCCAAATTTCAATCAACTCGATAGTCTATTCTTTGGATTTAGAGGTGCTGCCATAAAGTTAGTGATAACATGATGCTCACATTGAAGATTCAAAACTACTAATTGTATTTTGATTTCACCGAATTTTGCGAATTCTATGAAATGTAAAAAATATAAGATTTTTCCATCCAAGTTACATTACATTTGTCATGCTTATACCCAGTAAACATAGAACTGTTGTAACGACATCGTTTTTGTTGTGTATTGGCGTGTAATAGGCCTTGAATTGTTTGAGTGGCGTTTTAGTGCGGATTAGTGGCCGTGTATAATTCCGTATAGCAAAAAATATTTAAAAATAGGAATAATTTTAATATTATGACAATTTGAAGATAGATTTTTAAAAGCTACATTTTTATTGATAGTTTGTCGTTTTATTGTGAAAAGACGTTGTTTTGTAATGTCGTTTTAGTGTCGTTATTATGTCGTTCAGCGACGTCGTTACGACAGTTCTACGTTTACTGGGTAGTATATATGCAAATCTAGGAGCCCTATCAGTTTTAAGTATATATCTTTGATAATACTAAAGTAATAATTATAATAACAATGAAAATGTTTATTAAACCTCGAGAAAATAGGGTGCACTAAACATTCTCCTACAAATACTAAGTTGAGCAAAATTAATAGCTTTTTAAAACTCTTCAACAAAGACATTAATTTTGAAAGATCTAGCTCCTTCGGAGGTTAAATTTAATTTAAAATAATCTAATAAATATTTATTACAGTTTCAACTAAGAATTGATTAATGTAAAAATTTGGTTTCAGCAATTATATAGCATTGATTATATTGTTTACAATTTTCTCTTCCTTATCGAAGTAGAGGGGACAAATACCTCTGGCCCAGACTGTATATATTATTCTACCAGAAGCCTTTGCTAATTATTTATAAAGTGTGAAGCTTTGTCTGCATTAATAAGTAGTTTCCCAATTGATATTTTTATTGAACTTGGCATTTATTTTTGTATTTTCTATTGCTATTGTTTCCTGCTCATCCTCTATTTCTAGGAAATGGAAAATGTATTCTGATTGGTCACGATTGGGGTGGATTAATTGCGTACGCTTATGCTGCACTACAACCGAATAAAGTGTCTAAACTCATCATTCTCAATGCTCCGCACCCAACTGCATTTGGAAAAATTTACGTTGAGCATTTTAAACAGTTTTTGAACTCTTGGTAATTTTTGCTGGTATATAAAAATTTTACTGGTACTAAGAATTCTTTTCCATTATCATTATAGAATGTTCTTCGTAATATGGAGAATAAAATATTTATGAACAGCGTCCGCTTAAGTTGTCCTCAAACCGCCCATGGTCGTGAATCTGCTTTTATGATAAGCAATTTAAAACATATGTCTCTAATCTGATTTGCTTAACCTACTTACATGCAGACTTTGTCGATGAATCTACTCTGGTGATGGTGAGTACAGAACCTTACACTCCATTTCTGGTTAACAATGCCACTCATTTATTATTGGTGTGATAAAAACTTTGATCTATAACACAAACTGTTATGAACGCAATCATCAATTTATTTGGAGGTCGGTTCCAAATGAGCAAAGCATTAATTAATCATTATCGTGTTATTTTTTAGAACATCATAGTGAGACTATTTCATTAATTGAAGTGCAATTGATGTTTTTTTAATATCCTGGTCCTTGTTTCATTCATTTATACGATTCTTGAGTTAAAGAACTTTTCGCAGAATAAATTTTGACTATGGCTCCTAAAATTCCTAACATTTTCGGCTGTATAAATAAATAAATAAATAAATAAATAAATGCCGGTGACACAAAGATCAAAGAGGCATAAAAGCAAAATATACGGAAGCAAATTACAAATTGTAAATATTTAAGATATGTACAAAACAGTTAGGAATATGACATGTCTTTTAGAGCTTGATGGTACACGAACGAATGTCGTAGCCGCTCGGAGCGACAGTTGATGTCAAAAGATCGGTATGTACGCAAAGGATATCCGCTGACTCTTTCGTTAAGAATGAAGTGATGTAGAGTATGAGATGATTTTTGTGCGGTTCCAGAGTTTGTCACTTATTGCTACTCTTCTATCGTGTAAGCGGGTTGTGTTTAGGTGAGCGCATGCGTCTTCATAATTCATCTCCGGTAAAATAATTTTAAAGGCCCAATTTGAACCCGTTCCAGCTTCTGAGACAGTTTTATTCCAGGGTTACTGTGCCAAAGTGGTGCGCAATATTCTACTACAGACCGAATGATGGAGGTGTAAACCTTAAGGACATCTTCACAGGATACACCACTAACCATGAGGCATTTAATGAAATGCAGTCTCTTTGAGGCCTTTTTAACTAGGTAATTGGTGTTCTGAGTCAATTTTAGCTGTGATTGGAAAATTACACCTAACAATGTATATATACTCAGTGGCGTTGTGTGAAAACTTATGGAACCTGACCATTTAATTGGATTTTTTCTCGATAGTCATATTTTTACTTCAAAACCCCGTTCTTTCAACATTTTTAAGAATTTATATCAAGTCCATTCGGAAATTTGGAAATGGTGAGGCAAAGACACATCTCTTTGTGAACGTCCTTGAATTTAATGTTGAAAATGTATACTAAAGTGTATTCCTCTGCCTAAAGCACTTCAAAAGATTAACTACGAGCGTCTTCTGCTAAGCTTCATTTTCAAAAAAGAGTGAAGATCAAATCGAAACTTTAATGCATTACCCAGTTGAACAAAACTCACTTCAGTTAATATCGACGTTTAAATTTAATTTTTATCGTGTTAAATTCGGTCACATTAGTTTGTGTGCTTGGCATCGCACCCTCGGATGTTTTAGAAAAGGTTTAAATTCTCTCCGTTGAATCAGGTAATTATAAGACTTAGGGTCATGAGATCAACAACGAACTTTAGCTACTTCTTTAAATATAGATATACCTACAAAACCCATTGAGACATGTTGTGCGCAAATTCAGAGATATTGTCCAACGGCATGCATCAATAAGATAGCAACTGCTTGCGGTGTAAGAACGAAAGTGAAAGAGAATGCATTTCTCTGAGTTGTGCTTTCAGATAACTGTATTAGTTCGTGAGTTAAACCTGTTAAAAATTTTTTCAATAATCATGAATCATTTTACAAATCTCGCACGCGAGATTCAATTTCGCACAAGAGAATCTTCATTTTGCAGAAGAAAAATTATTCTCGCACGAGAGAATTTCATTACGCACAAGCAAATTTCAATTTCGCACAAGAGAAATTCAATATCGCACAGAGGATATTCAATTACGTCTAAGAGAAATTCCATTTCGCGTAGTTTTTACACTTTATTCCATTTTTTTACAATTTTTTGTGTAATATGGTTTATTTTGGGCATTCAAAGAATAATAGTACTTCTGACGTGTTAGTTGAAATTTAACTCGTCTTGGAACACGAATACATACTCATTTTCAAGGCAATGCTAGCAAATTCAAGCAGATTCCTTTCGCCTTCTTTTGATTAATTTCATTATTCAGTGCTGCATTCAACTCCATGCCAGGTTTGAAAGTGGGCTATATAAACAATGACGTTTTTCGAAAGTTGATACCCATGAAGCAAACATTCTTAAGAGTAGAATAATACAAAGTCAAGTTTTTCTTATTTTTTGTTCTATGGAATTCATATTTGGTACATGGATGCAGCTTGATGAGTTATACAAAATGAATCTTTGATATTCAGTGACGCCACCTTGTAGTGACTGCTAGAAGAATAAAGTTAAAAATTTGGAAGTAGCACTCATCTCACAATACTAGTCAGAACTTCATCAAATTTCATATCCAACATAACTGCTATAGAATTACAGAAAGAAAGTTTGAAAAATGTTTCAAAATATATTTTTTCATTAATTTTTCAAAATTATCTAAAAAATACTAGGTTGCAACCTAGATTTAGTTCTAAATTTAGTATCAATTTTTTCACTCTTGAAAAAATGTCTCTGTATTTCTGAAGCAAGTCATATTGGCCACTGCCAATTTTCATTTTTCTGTGACAAAAAATAGTGCTGCATGAGGCAGGTACCTAGAAAAACACAAATTGAGAAAATAGCAAAATAAATCTTAACCTCTGTTGGAAACATGAAAAAAATAAAATACACTCATTAAATAACTTTGATGTCTACATTTCTACTATATAATAATCAGACAAAGCAGTCTAGAATGCTCATGATTCATACTGCTTGTCAAATTGTTCATTATGCTCCAAACGAGCCACTTTTCTCATTTGCATATTGTGGGTTTCTTTGCAATCTACATTCCTCTCACTTGCTGAAGTCTTTAATGGTCTATCTGTTTGATAGCCTTCTCAAGATAGTCTTCCATGCACAGTCGAAGAGAAGTCAGTGTGCGATCTGCAGTACGAACAGTTCTTGTGTTGAATTCACTGACTGCGAACCTGACACATGCCCTCACATGTTCCATTCCAGTCAGCTTTGTTTTAGAACACTTATACCTAATTACGGATTGGAAACACTCGCTAGCCTTCTGAGTCTTGCCACGCATGCATCTACTGAGCAAACGCTTTACGCTTTAATCAAAACTGTGACAATATCGCATGGTAGCTCAGTCCCAAGTTTTTTGCCGTGCGGTTCAGGTTTGTTATCACATGCTGGTCGGTTGAAAAAACACCAAGTGTCTGGATCAGCTGAGCCAAATTTGTGCCTTGGATCCTCATCAACTGAACAACTATGAAATAGTATTGCTATAATTGCACTCTGCATGCTTGCAACATTGTCATTATAATTTCTAATGGCCCGTCCATAATACTTAGACAGTTTTACTATTTGCCCATCAGTAAGGCGACCTTTCCTATGGTCCCTATACAACAATATGAACTCTACTTTTTTTCTTTAGGTCATGTGAAGCCCTTTTCATAAGCGATTTTCAACGTTGTTGAGACATTCTATGATCAACTGAATTTCCCCATAAACTTTCTGCTCTTGTAAAGTATTGAATGTAATGACATCTAAATCGGAACGAACTGTTGGTATCTCATTTTCTATTTTTCTATCGACCTATTTCCGCTGTTGCTTCCATACCACCTGATTATCTCTCATAATTTGCAGAACAATCGCGTGATTTTCCTTCCACCTTGTGGGATTCAACAGAATCTGCCCTACTCAAATGTGCAGCTAATTGACATCTTTGACAATATTTAGACTTCACTTCAAAGTCCAACAGAAGGGTTTTTGAACAATTATATACCTGCACCCAGTAAAATACTAGATTATTTAAATTCACGGCCAATCGAACCGCACTGCATTATAACACGGGATACAAAGTATCGAGAGTTAGTTCGGATCCTTTTTGAAATCACAGTCAGAATTACGTGAGGATGCCTCAGTGAGGCTTCCGGTATTCACACGTCCAAACAGCTATTTTTATCGATGGAGTCCCCAGAGCAGAGAATTCCCTTTTCAACCAGAGCAAGATGACGGATTTCTTTTGCTCGAAGCGGAGATATTTGTGATCAAATTTTACGAGAAGTGGCATTCTTGAATTCAAAAACTTTGGATTTTGAAGCAATCATTTCACTACGTTTCTTCCTTGGAATATCATTGAAAAATATATTCGTTGTACAACGAAGAATTAGTTTGAAAAGACATTCGTTTTAAACTAAAACTTGGCAATGTAAATATTTTAAGTTATTTCTGATTGACTTTAACAAGTGTACTACGTCAAACGTGAGATTTATTCATTGTCTTCAGAGACATATATTTTATAATCACTTGTTGGTTTGCCAGATAGATTAGAAGATCACGTTACACCGATATATTCACCCGACTTTTGTCCCATTTATGGCAGCAAAACTGTTATACACAGCTATGTAGAATTGATATTATACTATATTTGTTCTACAATTCTAGTTGACGTCACTCTTGCCACAAGTAGAGATTTTAAGACAAAATATTCTCCACGTTTTAATGAGGTAACCATAAAGCAATAAATACTTTCAAAGAAGTTGAAATCAGTCTTCACCAGTTAACATATTTCCTGTATATCTGCCATTTTTAATATAAACATTTCGTCAAATAATACGCGCCAATTAAAGACTTCAATATTTTCCAGTCTGCTTTTCCAGGCCAAAACTTTCACAAAAATCAGATGCTTGGCAAAGGCCGATGTTCTCTTAGAGTTTCATATGCGAGCACAGAAATCAACTTAATATTTAATAAGAACCGAGCACAAAATTTAGATTTTCTAAAATATCGGCGTTCTTGTAGTTTATCTAGCCTACTCCAATAGTTTTCAACATTCTTTAAAAAATTGCACACTTCCATAAGTTGTGATTTTTTTTTAAAAAGTTTGCTTGATTTACTGGCTGGAACCAAGGTTGCAGATATGTTTTGTTAATTACAATAGCTTCTCTAATCGGTAAATATAGTAGTAGTGTATATGAGATATCCCAAAATTAGTGCCACTTAGATCAACAGTCCAATCTTTTGGATAATGAGAAGGAATAATATCCGAAAGATTTTTAGTTTGTCTATAAAAACAAATTCCTTGAGTTGATCCTTAACATTTCTAACTTTTTTATTGATTGCTAAATAACTCGTACTATTAAAGAAAATATTTAATCATAAAATTCTTATAAATTCATACACAGTTTGCTTCTGAAAGAGAAATAAAGAAATATTCCATAAATACAATATTGATTATGCATTGCAAATATTTTGGTGGTTAAGTATGCTGAAGAGAACTAATGCAAACCACAATTTGCCTATTTACGTATTGATTTTAAGCTTTTATTAACATGTGTCCTGGTTTATTCCAATTTTAGAATTGGGTAAAGCTGTTCGATAATCAATCATCAATCAATTATTAATCTGCTACGTCAATTATCAATAAACTATTTATCTCGACAGATATTTTTAGCTAAAGACATTTTTTCAAAAACTTTTCAAGGAAATCTCGAAAAAAGAAACATATATGGGCCTAGGGCTTATACTGAATACATACAGTGCGAATATGCAAGCACATTTGACAATAACTGCGATTTTCTAATTGATATACTATATATCCTTCCAATGACCAATGTATTGTTCTTCATCCTACCAAGGATCACCCATGCCTTACCCTTTTAGGTAATTGGGGAAAACTCAAACATAAAGAGAAGCTGATTGATGCAATTAGATTTCTCCGCTATTTCATTTTCTTTGTCCAAATCTAAAAATGATAGATCTTCAAATACTCTGCATAGATTTATCTGTATATTTGGAAGTTTATAGATATAAACCGTAAAGCTAAATTTGCTTAATCACTTCTTTTACTGTACTAAAAATAGAAGTATATTGAACATTAGTTAACTTTGCGTTATTTTTTGTATTTTGTTGCTACTTTGTTTAGGTACATTTACTTTTTCAAGTTCCCATATCTTCCGGAAATGTTCTATAGATATAAAGATTTCCTTATTCTTGATCTATACTATTCCTCATTGAAAATTTCGAAGATGTCAGAAAATGAAATAGATGTCTATAAATATTATTTCTCAAAACCAGGTTTGTATTTTATCCATAATAAACTTAGTAAGGGTTCCACCCATTTTCTTTTTATTGTTAGTTTATTCAATTGTGCAAATTTGTAATTTATATATAATTTAATAAACAAGGTGTCCTTTCCGGCCAGTTAACTCGAAGATATTTTGAAATTATAAAAATCACTGTACTGTACAACGAGAATAAATTAGTTTTGAGTTTATATGATTTATTCATTAAATTATGCTTCACTAAATTTAAACTGAAATCAGCTAGATATTTTGTTTCCTTCGTATCCCGCTATTACGTTTTTATTTAGTAGTTTGGTTTGAATGTGCTATTTTAATGCAGAGGGATTTACAGCGTAGTTACAGTATAGGACCATCACGTGTGTCTGTGCTTTCGAATTCAAACTCAAAATGAGTGGGTGTTATTAATTGTGACGTAAACTTTTTGTTCAACGTTCGCAGCTTTTCAGCATTTATATTTCACAAAAGGTTGTAATAAAATATTGCTAAAATTCGGTAATGCTTATAATACTATGCATTACTTAGTAACTGATTCTTAAAATAATTAATAGTAATAAGAAATAAGAGCATTATTGGCCTCTATACAGGTTCTTAGGACTTCACCCTGTATCCAAATCATAAATACCGTGTCCACAAAGTCTGGCAAAATTTAAAGACCGAATAGCGGATGAAACAAAATTTCTTTTTCTACTGTCTGTATCATGAAGACAATATTTTATAACTATGAATAGGTTAGGTTTTACACTTATTTTTAATAGTAGAACCCTTGTATAGAAACAAGGGAAAAAACTATTATAATGCTTTTTATTCAAAAGTGCCACCCTCGGCTTCCTTCAAATAGGCGAGTTCGATCAAGATATTTGAGACAGCTGAAGAAGATTTCTCTGCAGTCACACTTTAACAATTCCTTGTTTTAAATCGTCAATCGATTGTAAGAGCGACTGGAGGGTAAAAAATTGGCTCTTGAGCCATGCCCAAAACCATTCTTCGAGAGAACTAAGGTCAGAACTTCCTGGAGGCCTCTGCTGACCAACCAATCTGGATATTTTCTTTCAAAATTTGTCGAATAATTGTGGAAACGTGTGGAGAGGCTCCATCTTGCATAACAATGTTACGGCTCAATGCAAGACGATGCTTCAGTTAAATGATGGCGTGATCATTTTTATCACTGTGATCACTTCAATCTTTCTCTATGCGGATAGAGAAGGAAATAATGAAGAGACGCTACACATCTTTTTGAAAACATTTAAGTGCTAAAATTGCTTTTTTGCTTTAATTTCGATACAAGTCTTCTTCTCTTAAAAATAAGTGTAAGTCTAATTCATATTTATAAAATATTGTCTTCATTATATAGACGGTAGAAAAAGAAATTGTGTATAACGGTTTATGTTTTACCTGCTATTCGAATGATAAATGTAAGTAATACGTTAAAAGTTACACAAATCTCTGTCATGCAGTATCCAGTAAGTCCACTATTTTTGCCATATTGAATCTTCACTTTGGACTTGATGTTTGTGAAGAGTTTTATTGAATTAAATTCATTCTTTCTTTTCATAAGAACAATATTTTATGCATGTTATATCAATATCTATACACTGCTATTAAAATGCATAAAGTGAGATCTGTATTTAACCAGTTATGCATATGAGAGAAAAAAGTATCAATTTATTGGATGAGGTAAATCCATTAGAAACTATCATAGGACTCATATTAATCTGCTGGCGATGCATACATAACCAAGCATTTCACGTGATTAGTAATAATATTTACTTTATGGGTATATTATCATCTAAATTTTCTCCTTTATCTTCAAGTGAATGAAAAATTTAACACTTACGCCCACGATTTCCTATATTCGTCAAACCATCTCAAAATTTTGACTATTAATTAGTTTAATTATGAACAGGGTACAATCTATGTATTTGAGAATCTGGAAGTGATCTATAACAGTATATACCTCGGATAAGAATTTATCAAATTTTTTTCCACACCTTGGTATTTAAATTTAATTTACCATCTTCAGTACAAAGTCTCCCATATATTTTCAGAAGTCTCCAATAAACATGTACACTTTTATCCTGAAATATATTGATTTCCAAATGAACGTTTAATTTCAGTTCAGATTTTAGCACTCTAACCAGCTGCTCCATGCTTAGCAATAGCATAACAATTTAGATTGGTTTTCATTATTTTGTACGTAATGTTTTAGGAACACTCACCGCTGCAATAAACTACTATCGAGCAAATTTCCCTTCAATACTTAGTAACGATTACCCCGTCATCACCTCGCCAGCTTTGCTGCTTTGGGGTTGTAAAGATCTTGCACTCGTCGAAGATAGTGCCAGCGAGAAATGTAAGTAATACAGAAGCATGTTTAGTACTCCAGAGAAAAATAAAATCTTATCACAGCTATTGTAATACAAGTTTGTGTAAACAATAAAAAAATATTTTTTTAAATTTTTGACATTTCAGTTTATGTTGTACATGTTGTTAAGCCTTCAAATTCAGTCTTAGTCCAGATCTCATTAAACCGCATTTGTTCGGAAAAAATTACATTGCGTTTCAATGAGGACACTTTTGTCTAATAGCTTTGAAAGCTACAAATCAATATTTATATGTCATGACAGCAGAACAGATAATCTTGACTGTAGAGAAAAAACAAATATTTTAAGTTACATTTATAATTTTAAGTGAAACGATTCATATACAATTCTGCAAATAGGATAAATCGTGAAGTAATTATGAATATACCTGTAAACTAACAAGGAACCGAATGTCTTACTTCGTGTAGGATCTTGTAAGAAATATTTAAATAAATGAAAATACAGTGTGCTGAAGAAATAGGAACAGTTTGATAAATATAAAATTGTTATTTTATTTATTATATTAGCTTTAATTTAATTATTGGAGTACTTAGTAAATTATGCTTAGGTCACGGTAAAAAAATTGAAAGTCAATTACAACATAGAGAGTACTGGGAAAAATGTCAAAAATAGCAATTCTGAGTGGCGATACAAAATAGGAACTCATTGAGAAAAATGCTTTTTACAAATTCAATCCTGTTTTGTAGGAAATCCAGCCACTGTGTACGTTTGAAGTTGTGATCCTGATTTGACATTGCTAACTTAAAGAGACTACATAAGATTTTTGCGCACTAATTAAGAATTGCATGCTTCATATTAGCGATTGTGTTACATTGTTTACCCTTTTTTATAAATATCACGAACCATAATCCCACATATTTTGTATGGAACTGAGGGTGTTTCCAATCCAGGATATGCAGGGACGTAGTCCTACTGAAAAATTTTTGCACATTTTATAACTGGAACTAAACATCACAATTTCTATATAAAAATAAATTCAGTGAGAACTAAAAATGATGGGTTTTCCTACAATACTGGGCCAGTAGCCTTTTGCAGTGCAAATATATGTTAGGAATTGATATCAGCTCGGTTTTCAAATGTATAGAGTGGAATTTAGATGGGCCAATATTACTGACATGATCTTCAGAACCAAAACCTAAAAAATTCTCTAAAATTAATAGCTTAGGCATCGCTCTGTGCTACCCGCAAATCATCTCTTTTTGCAAGTTATCAGCCGCAATGCGAAATCATATGTTACATGCTAGCATCAGTTCCCATTAAAATTGTTTTGAAATTGAGAAAATAATTTTTCCATGTGGCCTAAGGCGTGGACCCCTCAAAATTATGATTTTAAACAATAACCGTATTCCATATGGTTCCAAATTTTGATTTAGTGTAACATAGCAACATATTTTCCTACCTATTCCAACAATTAAATTTATCATAATATCTTAAATGGGGAGTATTTGATAATTATTTAAATGTTCCTAATCCATGTTGTGCATTGTCTATTGTTAACTAAAAAATCGAAATTTCTAATGAGAAGCACAAAATACGGAAAGTTTTTTGCAGTGTTCTTTACAAATATAACCTTGACAGACATCCCATTTTGTAGAACAATTTTTGCAATCCCCAGTAAATTTCAACTACAATTCACTTTTATGTGTAATATCGGAATTTGGAAGCAAGGCTAGCTTGCAGATTCTGTATTAGTTGATTAAAATATACATTCTCAAGTTCCAAAAAAACAAAACAATAGTGATTTAGCTTTCTACCATAGATTTTATATACAAAACGAAATTATATATTAATTTTCACTTGCAGATCTACCATGGCTGTCACTTTTCTCAAAGCATAAGTCATTTAATTAGCAACACTTGCGATTTAAATAAAAAGAGAGCTTATGTCGTCACTAGATGTGTTTAAGTAGTTTGGACAATTTATGCCTCATGGAAAGGCAATAGGTTATTTGTGTTCTATTCCGTGTATATGACATATTTTAGAAAACAATTTTTGAGCAAAACAATCTATCTATATACAAGTAAAGTCATGAATTTTCATCTTGTTAGCTTATCTAAGTTTCAGTAGACATCAATTTAAATAACAGGAAAGGAGATTTTTTGAACAAATGCGGATTAACTGTCACAACATCATTTTTCTGCAAAATGTGGTATCCTTGTTGAAGTCATATCTATCAAATTAAAAATGTTCAAAGTCGCTGAATGTTTGTCATTATAAAGAAAAATTAATTCAATTGTCTTTTTCAATGCAATTGCTGTTCATTAATTCAATTCACTTTAACAATGCATTTGATTTAATTATCTTTTGACTTATCTGTGTATTGCGAAACGAGAATTTCATATCTACAACAATATGTTATTTAAAAGCAGTTTAAATGTAAAATTTTGACTCTTAACGTACGATTCTTCATGTCCTTTAATTTGCGCAAATTTACATTTTCTAGAAAAACTGTATCGCTTGTTATTACAAGCTACGTCGCCTATTAGTGATGTACCTTGCTCTTTTAAAATTGAAATAAATTTGCACATTTAAATACGTTAGGTATATTAATAAAGAAAGCTAGCGTTGTACGTTTTACTTGGACTCAATCCAAAAAACTATTAGTCTAAATTGTGTATTAAATTTAGCAAATAATTGAAAAAAGTCACTGAGTTTGCTTGTTCTTTGTTTTCAGTTTATACTGTGAAACGTATTTAAATTGCTAATATTTCATTCAGGATAAAAAATTTTTTACATTGTAATAAATCAACTTTTCGCCCCTATAAAATGTATAAAACTTTTGTAGACAACCAGCAAATGTAATTCAATAAATATCATTTCTGTGGAATTCAATAGAGTATTATCACTTAGTTTTTTGATAGGACCAATGGGTATAGATCCATAGCCAATTTCACAACATCCCTGCCCATTTGCTTAAGTGTTTAAATTTGCATTAATACTTTGTTTTCCTTGCACCATATTTCAAGTATTTTAATAATGTAACGTATTTTAGATTTAAAACCACACATTGAACAGATTAAAGTTGTGAAGAATTATTCAGCCACACATTTCTTGCAGCAAGATGATCCGAATTTTGTTAATGAAGAGATTGAGAAATTTATCTCATAGTGTTTTTGGTTGAAAGTTTTGTAATTAGCTTTTTAGGTTGTCTAGCAATCAAATTGTGGTGGTGCAACTAACACAAATATTCATTATGCTTTTTCAATGGGGTTTTTCGGCTCAGCCTTATTTTTATTAAAGTTTTGTATTTTCTTATACCGCTTTTTTATGGACGAGTCTATATTTTTTTATAAAGCTGGGATTTGTTGAATAAATACATTTGGGTTTTAAATATTCTTCCTACTATTTGAAAGTAGTAAGTTAAATTTATAAATATAGTCTTCTTTGGTGTTCAAACTTGGTTGCAAGGATTTTATGAAAATGCTCTCAATGATTTTTAAATAACTTGATCTCGATACTTTAATATGGAATTCAATAACACATTTTATCGTCAAAAAGATGGTTTAGCCATGGGAAATCCATTAAGTTGTACTCTTGCAAATATATATTCAACTACAATTGAGAACAAATTTACAATATCAGACATCCACTTCATTTGTTATCAACGCTATATGGATGATATATTTGCATTAGTAAAAGATGAAGAAACATCAGAAAACATACTTGCAAAATTGAATTTAATTGACAAGAATATTCAGATTACAAATATTGAAACTGAGAACAAATTTCGTTTTTTGATGTGCAAATAACTAGAAAAGATAACAAATTTGAAATTGGAATCTATAAGCCAACAGACACAGGATCGTTATTGAACTACACCTCAAATATGCCTTTAAGTTACAAAATATAATTAATTAAAGGATGCATTCATCGAATATTTGACAATTGCAGCACATATAGAACAATTAACAAGAAAACTTAAGATATAACTTAAGAAGAATGAATATCCAAATAATTTCGTAGATCGACATATTAAGAAATCATTAGAAGACATTTTAATTAAGAACAAAAGATCAAAAAACAATCAAACTAATTATGAACATTGTTTTAAGATTGAATATAGGGGACTACACACTGAAAACATAATCAAAGAACTAAGAAAATATCAAAGAAAAAGTTAGATTTATAAAGAAATGCGAAACTAAGAACTAAATTCATATTAAAATCAACAACCGTATAAACCAATAAATCTAATATTATTTACCAAATAAAAGGCTTTTCTAGTGGATAGTGATCAAGAAAAATTGAAGAACATCAGACCAATTCTAGTATATCCAATCATCTAATTAAATGCGAACTTAAATTGCAACGAAAATATTGCACCAGACATCAGGACAAGTTACTTAAAAGTCATTGAGAGCATTTTCATAAAATCTTCCAATCAAGTTTGAACACCAAAGACTATATTTGATAGTAATTCTAAAACGTTATGGCAATTGAATCAAATTAAACAAAATTTTTGATACGTTAAATTTAGTAAATTGTCAGTCATTAATAAATATTGCGATTTATAACTAGAATCGCTTGATCCAACCAATAAAAATCTACCAAACTGGAAAAGGTTCAAAAAACAATTCATATTTATTTTATATTAAAAAATTTCAGGCTCAATTCTAATCTGGAATATGCATTGTTAATAAATTTCTTCGATTAAGGTAATGCGACAATATTTTGCAATAAACATTAATTTGTAATAATGGGGCTTTAGCCTTTTGAAGTATTCATTATTCTTAGACGTTATTAATCTGAAATGAGCGTTGACAATAGGGAAGAATCCCAATTGTTTCATGGTAATTTTTTGGCAGCTGGATTTAATAGTAAATATGTTGCTGACAATTGCCACCAATATTGAAAAAACTGGACCTTTGCTCATTTTGTCAGAAAAACAATTATATTCAAAGGAAGTTGCTATGTTGCATACTAACAATATTAGTGTTTGTTTGAAGCGAGCTCATTTATATAAGGGACGTATCTTGGTTGATGTTTACATCAAAATCACGATTGCTTTTTGGAAAACAATTATGAATGCTAGAAACTTCTCTGCTGTAATAAATCATTGAGTTAGACATTTTGTGTGTCCATTGTAATTGTTCATCAAATAAGGAAATATTTTGCTTAATTTAGAAGAAAATTCTATGAAAATTGAAGGTTTGAGAAAATGATATTGTTTCAACAGGCTGCAATATTGCAATTTTTTTTGCTATAAATTGAGTTGTTCTGCTTTTTGATTGTGCATTTTAACTTCCAATTTTTAACGAAACTTACTAATAATATTGAGAAGTTGTGTTGATACAAATGAAAATTTAACTTCTTGATTTTCAATTGAAAATTTAATAAGCTTTAAAAAAATCTTAACGCTTGTATTTTTTTTAAGTTTGCGGTGTACTTTTAAAACAAATTCGAAAAATTTTCGGTTGCGAATACACTCAAATGCAAATGACAATTGAGAAGTTCGAAGCATCCTACTAGAGACGTAATTAGGTTTCGCATTAACCGAAAAACTTACATGGTTACTTATTTATTTTTCAATACGAAGTAATTTTAAATACTACCGCAATGTAAATTGTAACAATGTTTTATAATTCCACATTTAGTTTATATACGCTTGTTCATGTAGTTAGCTTGTGCTTGATTGCTACGACAAATAAGTAGCAAAAATTAATTTGGTAATTTTCGCACTTATATTATAAAATGAACGAATACAATATATTGTGAGGTTCTGTAGATTCTACAGACTGTATAAAAGACTACTATAAATTTGTACGCCAAATGAACACTCCACGAGGTACATTATTATCGCCATTTACTAATAATAATCATTTTAAAATTAAGAAATTTGTTGTGAAGCCATTGTAGCTAATGATTAATCATTTTTGTTTTCCAGTCTATTTATTATTAATTTATCAAACATATTAACTAGTACATGTAGAAAAAGAGTGAAAGCAAAACTATACATTTTCTATTTACTAAACTGTAATACAATACGTTTTGCAATAGCACTGTTCCCAATCCCCATGTTATCTTTGCGGAAAAGTTTTTTATTGATCAAAACCTTGTAATTTTGACCCAATGCACTGACGTAGCATTTAGGCAGAAAATAATAAACACCATTATCGAGTCTAATCTTTACTGCAACACCATATCTTGTGTTCAACTGAACAGCATCCACGATTGTTAACCAGATTTTTTTCGGAATTTCACTAGCAGGACTCGCGGTTGAAAAAGTACACGATGATGGTTGTGA
The DNA here is from genome assembly GCA_900660155.1 of Hofstenia miamia. Lineage (NCBI taxonomy): Eukaryota > Metazoa > Xenacoelomorpha > Acoela > Hofsteniidae > Hofstenia > Hofstenia miamia. The sequence continues at coordinate 285,782 of CABFPE010000101.1, forward strand.
ACTTACATCATGTAACCGTTGTAAAATATCATCGCCTTCTTCTTGTGCCTTTTTGTTGGGTAAGACAACGACATTATTATTAAGTGCAGGACGTTTTTGCTTCAATAGTGTTGGAGATTGGGAAGACAATGGCATTATTATTGACTACAGGACGTCCTCGCTTGTGTTGAGTCCTTCGTTTTTCTTTTACAGGTGCAGGAGGAGGAGAGACCATCATCTCTTGTGGTAGCGGATTATACTTGGACGCTGGTGGTGGAGTTGTACATAACTCGTCAAATAGATTACCAAGTGTACCAGATGCTATGGTTTCAACAGACATTGCCATAAGAAAATGAATTTGCGTAGAACAAAAATAATGATTTTATCTGACGATTTAGGTGAATATATAGATTGAGTTGTTTAATCAGTCAACACACCATGACGTCACTACAACACCCCCGGCAATGTCCACGTCCAATTATTTATGTAATATATATAAAAAAATTTGTTACATTTTAAACAATAGACTGCAAACAAATTTGTTTATTTTTGCAATTGACATGTGTTTTCTGTGAAATATATTTATTACCCTCAATATTAGAAAATTATTTGTTTGAAAATACTTATGTAATTCCAAAAACGTATATGAATAGAAAACTTATTACATTTTGAACAATAGATTGCAATAATCTCATGAGAGTTTTGCCTTATTAATTATGTAATTCCAAAAACGTATATGAATAAAAGAATTGGTTACATTTTATGCGATAGACTGCAAACAAATGTGTTTGCCAACAAATATTATAACAAAAGAGCATATGTTCCAATGACGTCAAATATACACAATTACATCATATCCATGCCCGCCAAGGTCAAAAGTTCGTTTGTGCTACGTACTTCACTCGGCTTTATACTACTGGTAACTGCTTAAATACTAGTGTCATACTATTTATACCTATAGCTAATTTTCTAACTGTTATATTAATGTGAGTGTTAAACTTTAACTTTGAGTCAATGGTTGACCTAAGTACTTGAATGTGTCTACACTAGGTACAACATTAGTTATTTTCAAGGTCACTTTGGAAAAATCGGAGTTACTTTTATTGGGGTGTAAAAAAATTCCATCTTACTTTCATTAATTATCAAATTGTGCAATGAAAAATATTTTGACAATTTGTTGCAATTGAATTCAGTTGAGTCCACTGCTAGTTGCATTGATGTATTATCGCTGAAGATGCAGATGTCATCGGCATATTGAATTAGATTGCAATTAGGTATTGACTGCATGTCATTTATATAAATACTAAAAAGAAGAGGACCTAGAATCGTTCCTTGAAGCACCCCATTGTAAATCGGTAACCATTTAGAAAAAATATCGCTTAATTTAGTTCTCTGGAATCTTTGGTTGAGGTAACTAGTTATCAATTGCTTACTATTACAAGAAAGTCCTAAGTAAGATAGTTTTCAATTATTATGTTGTGATTAATCGAATCAAAGGCTTTTGAGAGATCTAAACAAGCTATAGCTACACATTTATTAGAATCTAGTGATGCTTTCTATTTTTCAGTAGCGTGTAATAGTGCATCAGTTATTGAAAAATTTTTTCGGAATCCAAATTGGGTATTTGATAATAAATTATACTTATTAAAATGTTGAATTATGTGATTATGTAATAATTTTTTCAAAGTTCAGAAGTAATTGAAATTAGTTAATAATTATTGGCAATTTTTGCTTAAAAATATGAGTAATGTTGGCAAGTTTTAGATAATATGGGAAGTGATTGCATTTTATAGATTCATTAAAGATAAAATTTAAAGGACTTGCAATTATATCAGCAGTCATTTTAAGAGCCCATGAGGGGATGTTTGAGGGACTGCTTGATTTGTTGGTCTTAAGCTTAAGAATTGACTTATTAATTTCATAGGTAGTTGAGAATCGGAAAGAAAATTCAGGTGCAAAGATTTTGTGTAAAAGGTTTTTGTATTTAATTAGGGGCCGTTGTATTTTCCTAGGTTGACAAAAGTCTTGTTTAGTTAATCAGATATTTCTAAATTGATGGTAAGATTATTTGCATTAGCTTCCATTTTGACTTTTCATTTCATTTGGAAGACCCGTGTGCTCATTTTTGATGAATTCATTGAATGTACTAAGAGATTCAATATTCGAAGCCTTTTTATAGGCAGCAATGGGATCATTAATATTTATACTCAAAGTCACTGCAGAAAAATTTTAATTACTTTTATTGGGCTGTAAAATACAAAATTCTGGATCTTTAATATATATTTAGTGCGATTTGCACACAGACAGTTTCAATTTGGGTTTAAGGATATGATTCAAGCGGGCGTTGTAATTCTAAAATCTATGCTCCTGGATACGAGTGACATGTGACTTCTTTATTTTTGTAAATTTGTCCAGTTCCTAAGCATAGAGCACCTAACACTAAAAAATTTGCATCTGTTTTGATTTTACGTGGCTTCCAGATGTTGTTATTCATGTGAAGGCGTAGAAGTGTATGACGTTGTAAACATGTATGAGTGCTTTCTGAAGAATGTATGCAGCAATAGCAATTTTTCTTTGCTGAGCGCTAGACATGACGCTACTAATTTGCTATGTGTGTTATTGGAATTGCGATTTGTGTCAACGAATGAAATCATCGCAGATATAAGGGCTACATCCAAAATGCGCTTATTACTTCTCAATGAAAAATTGAAATGGGGATTCAATATACTAAGTGTTAGTAATCACCATGTCAAGATGTGTTGTAAATGTGGCATGTATGGGCATGGGCACTAATAGAAAATCAAGCATTATTGAGAAATTATCATGCATGTTCTTTTCAGATAATCATAGTTATAAGGAATTCCCATCAAAAATAAAAAGAATATAATAATATAAATTGTGTCAATTCAAAACAGTTTAAAATCGAATCATTCAGTCATAATGCATTTAGTAGAAAATGCCCAAAATACATTGAGCAATTAACTGTGACAATTAGAAAAACTTAATATGTTTAAATAAAATTTTTTAAATATCATTGAATTTATTGAATTAATGAAAAAACATGAAAACCAATTCAAATTTCAAAGTATTATTTTCCAAAGCTTAACAAATAACGTAACTAAGTATGAAGAATTGATTTCAAATATGGATGGCAACACAATTTGTAGAATTGAAACCTGGGTAAAAGATATTGATAATGATAACATTTTTCAGAAAAATTGGCGTATGATACTTTGCAAGGATAGAGATCTTAAAAATTCTACAAAAATTATAGTTGGCGGCATATTATTAATGGTATCTAAGCATTCTCATCCACAAATGCGGCATGATCAAAATGTTCAAAATGCTCAATTTGTAAGCTTATTATTAGAAATTATAATAACCAATGTAAAATATCTAATTTAAGTTATTTGAATAGTTGAAGAAAATTAATTTTCTGCAATTGCATCTTCTGAATTATCACGAGCAGTCATTGAAACTAAGCCAGTAATTTTTATGAGTCACTATAACCATAATGCTCGAAATAGAAAAGAATAGAATTTCTTATTAATTGTAGTACATTGGCATAATTATACACCTCAACAAAAGCTGCTAATACTACACTTAATGCGTCAATAACAACATAAAATACACAAAAACTATAAAAACATAACAAAAAACATGGATTCGGAATTATCAGTTTACCCAGTTTATTGATAATTAATGATATCTTTTAAAGAACTGGATTCCTTTCCATGATGTAGAACCTATTTTAGGGATATATGTATGATAATATAAAAATTGATGTTATAGACATTTTCGGTTTAGAAGTACTCAATAGTGCAATACTAACTCATTAATGGAAAAACCTCACTTTTAGTTGATTAGATGATTATAGATATTTCGAACTAAAATCAATATTAACAGTTTCCTTCACTTCTGATCACCTAATTATTTGTACAATGTATGCTAAAATGAAAGTAAACAAATAGAAGAAATTGATATATTACAAAAATTCTAAAAGATTTAGCAAACCAGAATGCGTTTTTGACTTGCTAAATTTTGATTGGCATAACTATTATAACACAACGTCCATTACTGAAAAACTAAGTTTCATCAATAGGAACTTTGATCAATTTTATAACAAACACTGGCCAGTTGTAAAAAAGACCATTTATAGAAATTAAAAGAAATTTTGGAGTTCAGAATATTGCAAGAAACTCATTAGCGAAAAGCAACATGATCTAAATTCATTGTTGAAACCTTTTTTAAAAAATGAAAGCATGCTCCCTAAATTGTATAAACATTAATGCGTTTTTGAAACAACATTCTAATATAGAACCTGAAACCTCCTCATAGATCTTGCAAAAACATTCAATTCAATATATCATGGACCGTTGGTATTTAGTATCTATATACATGATATTTCAAATCGCTTAACATAAAACTGTACTACGAACATCAATAAACTCCTATCCAATTTGTATCTCATACATAATTATATTAATAAAATCATTTCAACCAAGTCTAAATACGAAAGAAGATTATATACATAAACTATTGTTACCAATAATTAAGATTTAGTGAAATAAAATATTGCTATAAAATCAAGTATATTTAGAGGGAATTATTTGTAAAACTGCCGATGACTTTGTAAGTCGAAATATATTTGAATGTTTTTGTTAAAATTATTAAAAATCCTTAAAAATGCTCAAATACATTAAATTTGTTGAACATTTCATTTGGAGTTCTGAAGATAATTCTATTCAAACTTTCGTTTTTTTAAATATTTTCTTCTGATTTTTCTCGTATTTTTATACAAAATCTATTTGGAATACGAAGATTAAATAGGGTCCGAGAGTCTATATTCATAATTATTTACATTTAAATAGCTGATAGTTTATATGAAAAGGAAATACCTATATTTAGAGTTGCTTTTTACAATATAAAATTGTAGGTTACAAATTATATAGCAATTACACAATAAGCAATTAAAATAGATAGCTTGAGTTTTTGTACGTACTTTTATGAGTCAATTACATAGTAAAATATTGTGTAAATAATAACCAACCCATGCAACAAAAATTACTTTCTTGATGCAAAATTTATCAAACAAATCAAAATAACACATGTAATTGAATCATTTAAGTTGAAAAAGCGAATTAAAAAGGATTGAGTTGCTTTTGTTTGATTAGGAGAGAAAAGTACATTTCTATTTAATGAACTGTTAATAAATTTCCAATTATTTGCTTTGCTTATAGTAACTGCATAAATTTAATGCAGATTTATGGGCAATATAATTTTCCATTGTTTGAGAACTGCATTTAGAATCATAGAATAAATCCATTGCTCTTAAACATTATTTGCTTTGTTATTTTTGAATATTTAGATCATCTATCGTAGATTTTTTATAGGAATAAATTTATCAAAATAATTGCTATAGTGCTTTTGAATATTGCTAAACAATTCCTTGTGGTTATACATCCAAAAACATTCTTAAACAACTTCAATCGATGACAAACATTTCGATGTCTTAATATACATGCATAAACATAAAAAATCTATTTCGAAACGTAAGGTGACAAAATTTTGCAAAAATGCTATCATGATTCATTCAACAAAAATAACCTCACTGTTGTTCGATAACGGTGGAAATCCACTTTTCCACCAAATGCAAACTTATTTTTTCGTCCTTCGTTCATTTTGGAAGCAGAAGTGTTTAGAATTTACCGTGGGCCATGAATATCGTTAAAATAAAAATCGTTGTTTATTTTAATGCCTTTTCCTTATTGTATAATACTTATAAATTCTTCCAGTCTATGGCATTTCATATGATTTTTAACCTAGAATAATGACGAATACCTTCGCCTAAACACAGACAACAAAAAGCACGTTTGCTAAAAATAAGCACAAAATGGTAGTTCATTATAACCTTAAGATTGACACTACCATGGAAATGGTTGCAAGGTTTTTGAAAGAATCCCTTATAAGCAACGAACTAAGTAAATTGTAAAGTTTCAATCAATATTTTGGTAAGTATTCATGTCTTGTTTTGACGTTTTAGCAGATTTTCTTGAACAATATTTTAAACAAATGAACATTTAATAAGAAATTCAATTTCATAATATATGCAATATATAGTATTTATTACATTAGAATTGACATGATTTCCAAGGTTACAGAAGTTACACTCATATCAATGTTTTCAACTAGCATAAAATATTACACAGAACAAACAAATTATAGACAATGCTTTGCAAAAAAAATTTTAAGTTTAAAACAATGTACTAAAATTTTGCTGAAAACAGTGGCAAACATTGAATTATAATAAACTTATCAACATTCATTTTTCATTTCATACACGTAAACACAAAACAATTTTTGTGCTCTTCGGTAAAAAATCAGTTATGAAAGTACGAATGGACAAAACCCAAAAATTATTTTCCAATCTTTCTATAACATTCGACATTCAAAAACATTTCAAAAAACACTTGTTTAAAACAGTGTTTAAATCATGTTTTAAAACAGATCCTGATTAGAATATGCCAACCCTGGGCAATATAATAAATAGCGACACTTCTATGCTCGAGCACCAACAAAATTGATAAAGAAGCGTGGGATTAAAAAACATTCATATTAAGATAATCCAAAGACAACACAAATTATAAAATTTAATCAAAAACAAGATTACTAAATCTAATTGCAAATTATAAAAAGACTGTAGTACTGCAGTGAGAAAGCGTTAACATGATTTTGAATAAAAGTAAAAGTCAGAAAAATTAAAGTTTGCAATGTAGTCACGAAAATTAACTTAAAGCTAACTTTTTTAAGTCGATTAAATGATTGGGTTTTTGGACTATAAACTACAGTACTACTACGAAAGCAATAACGGATCAAACTGCATTAATTAAGAGCCTAAGCAACCTCTCCGTTTTTATAACCATTCACTGCGCGCAGTGCGTAGAGCATGGAAGCCCGTATTCGACTCTCCATCACCAATAGATTCACGTGGACCTAAAACGAAATATTGAAACATTGAAATTAATTTTAATAAAGATGCCATTTATTAAACTTCCGTTCTCACAAAATACTATTGAAATTTAATAAATATATTTTTTTTCTTGCTTAAAATATATAAACAATATTTTTGAAGATGCAACAATATACATGAAATAGTTCTTGAATTTACGTTTAAAGAGAGGAGGCGGTGGTACAATAGGTTGAAGGAACATTCCATAACCCACACCACATTACAAGTAGCTCGGAACTGATGGCGGGATTGGTACGAACCTGTAATCCAATCCTACATGGTAAATACTTCATTGAAATATATTAGTTTCAGGGACGGATCTAGAAATTTTTAAACGGGGGAGGGGGCGGTTTGATATATATATTAAAGTTTAAAATAGATTACTTAAATAAAAGGGGGTACTGAATTATCCCAGAATTGTGTGCCTTTGGTTTGTCAATGCCTTGTCGAATCAAAGAATGTATAAAGAATGAAGGACTTCACACTAGGTATTGATCAGAAATGATGAATAAAAATTTACATTGCCATATGTTAGTGCATTTTATCATCATATTATTTGTCAATGCCTTGTCGAATCAAAGAAAAAGTATAAAGAATGAAGGACTTCTCACTAGGTATTGATCAGAAATGATGAATAAAAATTTACATTGCCATATGTTAGTGCATGTTATCATCATATTATTTGTCAATGCCTTGTCGAATCAAAGAAAAAGTATAAAGAATGAAGGACTTCTCACTAGGTATTGATCAGAAATGATGAATAAAAATTTACATTGCCATATGTTAGTGCATGTTATCATCATATTATTTGTCAATGCCTTGTCGAATCAAAGAAAAAGTATAAAGAATGAAGGACTTCTCACTAGGTATTGATCAGAAATGATGAATAAAAATTTACATTGCCATATGTTAGTGCATGTTATCATCATATTATTTGTCAATGCCTTGTCGAATCAAAGAAAAAGTATAAAGAATGAAGGACTTCTCACTAGGTATTGATCAGAAATGATGAATAAAAATTTACATTGCCATATGTTAGTGCATGTTATCATCATATTATTTGTCAATGCCTTGTCGAATCAAAGAAAAAGTATAAAGAATGAAGGACTTCACACTAGGTATTGATCAGAAATGATGAATAAAAATTTACATTGCCATATGTTAGTGCATTTTATCATCATATTATTTGTAAATGCCTTGTCGAATCAAAGAAAAAGTAAAAAAGAATGAAGGACTTCTCACTAGGTATTGATCAGAAATGATGAATAAAAATTTACATTGCCATATGTTAGTGCATGTTATCATCATATTATTTGTCAATGCCTTGTCGAATCAAAGAAAAAGTATAAAGAATGAAGGACTTCTCACTAGGTATTGATCAGAAATGATGAATAAAAATTTACATTGCCATATGTTAGTGCATGTTATCATCATATTATTTGTCAATGCCTTGTCGAATCAAAGAAAAAGTATAAAGAATGAAGGACTTCTCACTAGGTATTGATCAGAAATGATGAATAAAAATTTACATTGCCATATGTTAGTGCATGTTATCATCATATTATTTGTCAATGCCTTGTCGAATCAAAGAAAAAGTATAAAGAATGAAGGACTTCTCACTAGGTATTGATCAGAAATGATGAATAAAAATTTACATTGCCATATGTTAGTGCATGTTATCATCATATTATTTGTCAATGCCTTGTCGAATCAAAGAAAAAGTATAAAGAATGAAGGACTTCTCACTAGGTATTGATCAGAAATGATGAATAAAAATTTACATTGCCATATGTTAGTGCATGTTATCATCATATTATTTGTCAATGCCTTGTCGAATCAAAGAAAAAGTATAAAGAATGAAGGACTTCTCACTAGGTATTGATCAGAAATGATGAATAAAAATTTACATTGCCATATGTTAGTGCATGTTATCATCATATTATTTGTCAATGCCTTGTCGAATCAAAGAAAAAGTATAAAGAATGAAGGACTTCTCACTAGGTATTGATCAGAAATGATGAATAAAATTTATCTTGCCATATGTTAGTGCATGTTATCATCCTATTATTTTAGTAATATCACATGGCATTTTGAACACTTAAACAAAAGTGTTTCTAAATATTTAGCCAACACTGTACATTTGACCAATGAACACAGTAGCTTAATATTCACTTTACAAGTTTAACAAGTGGTATATTCTAGATACTAATACAGATGAACAAAATTTATCTTTTAAATTCATTAATTGCACAGTAATGTGTGCAATGTGTTATAAATATAATGCAATTTAACTGAAATTTGCGTCATATTAAAAAGTTTTCTCAATTGTAATATTACATTTTAGTGCAATTTATTAGGACATCTAAGGAGCTTGGAAAGATTTTATATTAATTAGTTTAAAGGAGAAGTAATGTCTGAGTTTGAAAAAAATTATCATATTTACCAAATGTATATCAAAAATTGAGCTCCAAGTGCATTAAAATTTTAATCATGCCTGTAACAAAACATGGCGGTTTGAGCTTGTAATATTTATTTGGACAAGTAACTTATAAGAATGAAGGAGAAATCATTCTTCAGATGATAAATTTGGTGGGAATGTGATGTAACCCTCTTCAGGATTACATTTTATGCAAAATTAAAAATTTTATGGCAGTTGGGAACGACATGGTTTACAGTATGATGTGGTAAAACTAACGACAGAACTACAAATTGTGAAATTCCTAAGTGAAAGACTTACTTTTTCTGAATGTAGGAAGTCCTTCATGCATGAGTCATACTTGGCACGAGTCATTTGATGTGGATGCAAAGCTACAGTTTTGATGTATTTTTTCAATGGTTCGTCCAGCACCTTGCCTATGTGACTGTATTTATAGTCATCATGTTTTATGTAGAACAGGCAATGACAATAGTTCCAAACAGCTCGACGAAAAGGAGTCGTATCAACACCTTGATTTCTTCCCAACCTAAACCATATGTTAAAGTGGAACAATAATAAGCAATCATATTCAAACGGCTAACTTATAAGAAACTTATCACAAAAAACAAAGTTTTTACAAAAGCACATTTCACTCAGCTTTCGAAATTTTGTTTATAGGCACATTCAAAGACATAATGTAATCCGCAATAAAATCGAAGCCCAAAATTTTCCGTGCAGATAGGGCCCGCTGTAATCTATGGAAAAGAGATCACTGTGAGCCGAAGAATCCCGTTACAATGATACAGCGGGTCCTATATATATATATATATATATATATATATA
>CABFPE010000101.1:330062-340082 GCA_900660155.1 Hofstenia miamia
GCATATATATCCAGTGTCGTATACAGGGGGGGACATGGTGGAATGCCCCCCGTCAGGTTTCCAAATTTGATTTTCGCCCCGCATTGGGTAATAACGATGATGTCCCCCTCAAAAAATCCTGCGTACGCCCTGGTGGGATCCCACACGTTATCACTCCCAAGGTCAGTCTACAGCGGTATGGCCTGAAAAAATGTAGTTGCAACGCACCGAAAGATATATAAGAAGATGGTTATACGCACAAAAACGCAAGTCAAGTCACATACCACGAGACTACACGTACGTAGTGCGTGTAATGATCAATAATTGTCACAATAATTGTACAATTGTACTGGATACTATAGCCATGGCCATACGGAAGGTTCTTTTGAGCGCCACCCATCGCGGTATGCAGGCTGACCGTTAGAGCACAATTTCTATTTCCATCCCACTCCCACATGGAAGATCCAGGGGGGGGGCATGGTGAAATGTCTCCCCCGCCAGGTTTCCAAATTTGATTTTGACTGGATAAATCAAAAAAAGTTTCGTAAAAAATTGAAAAATTTAAAATCTAGGATCATGAAATGCATTTTTAGGGTCTATTTTCTCAATAATAATTTCAAAAATTTGGGTAATGATGATGATGTCCCCCGTCAGAAAACCCTGCGTACGCTCCTGCAAACATCAAAATAATTGTAATAATCTAGATTAATCGAGCACGCTGTTTACGATTAATCTACTTGACCAGTACGATAGATTAATACATCCGATTAATCTCGATTAATCGCGTTGACGATTAATGTTGGATCCTTGGTAAAAATGGCTTTTCTCTCAAAAACATTGCAAAATTTGTTTAGACCTGAACAATGTGATTTGTGAAATTACTAAATATATTTGTAAAGTAAAAAAGCAAAAATATTTTGTTAGGTCAAAATATGGTTAAAATCGACTATTTAATTCACAAATTTCTATACGTTTATGAATTCAAGATAAACTAGATATTTCAATGCCATTCAATAAGATTATTCACAGCTACTTAAATGAATTAAGTTGGCTGTAAGTTGACATATATGCAGTAATATTTTCATGAGATGTCTTGAGCTAGGTCGAAACTAAGCATGCTGTTTGTCGAGAACATATCTTATTGCAAACATGATTTTTTGTGTTACATTATGAAATTTTCATTGATATTACTTGTGATTATAAATAACATTATGCCTTTCCTATAATCTTATTTAAGAAATGTTTATTAAATAATAGGAAGAGCTATGTAAAAAATTCTTTGAGGACAATATTTTTTAAAATATACCGAGCTAAAACGAGCCTCATTGAAAGATTTTATGTGGCGAGCCGAACTTCCACAAAATTTAAACGAGCCGAGCTTGGAAATGTCGGCTCGTTGACAAGTCTGATGTCGGGAAATTGTGGACAAAATATTTCAGCGAGACAACCCACAATTAAAGGAATTGGACCCACTGACTTAAGTATTTCATTAATAATTTCGCTAATTTTGAGAGCACAGGATTATAATATGGAATGGTACTTCGTTATTTAAACATTCAATGTGTTGAGTATATATAAGGAAAGGCATGGTACAAAGCATCGGTCAGATACAACATGTTTTACCAATTAAAGTCAAATCTTTATCAAATAAATAATATTTATAAGGCATTCTATTTTCTTATTATTTACTTTCAATGCACCCTGAAATATAATTTAAATTAGCCGCGGTTCAATGTTGAAAATTAATGAAAAATGAGAGGAATTCGCGTTCATTGTTGAAATTTATATTTTATATGCAAATAGCATTAACATCAACTGACAGATATTTACCTTATAAACAGTGGTGAATATTAGTTTAGCAAATGGGCGTGCAATTATATGAGGAGACGACACCTCCATTGGTTGATAGACACTATTATATAGCAAAGTAGCATTGACATTATACATCAGGCGCGCATTTATTTCACTATTTATGTTGCGGATGACTTCGGTACAGAATCAAATATTTTTATTAGATTACAATTGTACTTAAAGTGACGCCAAAAAAACTAAGATAGCATTTTAAAACATTCGAATTGAAAAAGCCATCAAAAATGGACCACGTTGAACTGAAACTTAGGCAGACAACTTGCCCAGGTAGAGCACTGCCAAAAGTTTCTCACAGAAAAAGAGTATCGAAGCTAGCCGTCTGCGAGACAATTCGGTTACAACAACAATGTTTCAGCCAAAATGACGACAGCAGCAATGTCAAAATTAATAGATTCTTTTACGGGGTTTTGATTGTGCGAGTTTCTTCAACAAGTGTGACGAACTTTTAGATGGATAAGTTAAATATGGATTCAAAAAAAAGCGAATAGAAAAGTCATGATTCATCTGGTACCTCATAGTTAAAGATCATGTCAGCAGTAAATAGTAGACCAACTGGATACAGTAGACTGCCAGGATAATTGAATAAGTATGGGTTTGGGGTGGGGTTATGAATTTGAATAACTTAACTTTTATACCAACAATAAGCGCGTTGATGGCTAAATCCCCTCACGAATAAAAAGATACACAAATCTGATAAAACCACCGAATAAAGCAACGATTCCTTTTCATTTAGATGTACGTTTCAAAATCTCACCGAGACGTTAGTTTCATTCTTTATTACAAACAAGACTAATAAAACAGGAGTCTAGCCTTCAGAAAATGTCGCTTAAACAACAAACATTTTTTCCAAATACGCATGATAAACGAGTTCAACATATCACGCTTTTCACATTTCAATTGGCAGTTGAAAATATTTTAAAATGGTAATCACCAGTCCTGGAACTCATGGGTTGAACTGGGAGTTACGCTGATGTTAACTTGGGTTTGTCTTACATAAATCATAATTATACGGAATTTACGGCTTAAAAGCTTCATACAAACTTAGCTTTATATGTAACGCGTGGGCTTAATATTGAACGCTTAGCGGACTGGAGATATGTTCACCATTTGCAAATCTGCAGTGAAGAGCTGAATTTGGGTCTCACTCGTGTGAGTCTAAGTTGGGTCGGGGCTCACTTACTTTTTGAATGAAATATTAATTTAACATGGATTTAGCGCTTTACAAACATTCGAATGGTTTCAATATTTAGTTAGTTTGTTACCTAGAAAACAGCGTAAACACCTAACACAGTGCACATTATATGCAGGTTAAACAAACCTTTACGTGATAACAAGCTTCAGAACATATCTCAAAGCTTTGCCATAGCTATAAATAGACTAAATTATCACAGCGTGAGTTAAAATCTAATCAGATCTATAACTTACAAAAAATCATTTGATATCCCGGAAATGAAAATTTTAAATAGACAGTGAGTTAGTCGAATTTTAAATTCCACAAAAATGTACACAATAAGAAATATTCGAATATTACATAATTGTTTATCGATTTGAAGTAATTTTGCGAAGGACAATTATTTTTGTTACATCATTTGGGTTTTTATATGTGAGAAGACAAGAAATTAATAATCATTTCCGAGGAAAACTGATAAAAACATTAGCAATTTTTGAATAATATGAAACACTTGACGCTGGTTCAAATTGTGGACAATTCAAAAAACAGCAAAAGTACATTGAGTTGATTTTCAATGAGGGTTATGTAGGCATGTTTTTGCAAAAATAAGTTAGTTTTAAATAATTTTTAAACAACAGGTAAGAGTATCAAGAAGAACTCATTCAAAATGACAAACAATCCTTTTCCCAAAACACAGGTCCAAACCTTTTAAATAAAGCCTATTTTGAAAATACCAATTTTTTGTTAATAAGTCAAATTAACTACCAGCATGATAGTTTTTTGCAATGCTCTACGAACTTTATAAATATTTCCACTGACTTGTGAAATTATAAACAGTTAAAGAGATAATTTATTAAGCGGCAAGAGTCAAAGTTATGCACAATGAAACAGCTGGCAATGTTAGTATCAAATTGTTATTGAGTTGAATGACTCGCAACGAACTAGCTTTTACAAAATACAAACTGGTGTAATTTAGCAAACCGAGCTTTCTGTTTCGAAGAAACATTATAAATTTTTACAAGAATTTATTTAAATCCGTATCAAGCTTAGATAGTTAACTAATGCTTGTGAATTGAATCATGTAGACAAAAAATAAAACTTCTAAGCTCAATATTCAAAGGAGGATTTTCTGCAATACTTTAGCTTTTCGAGATGCCTGTCACCGCCAGTCGTTCAAGAGGGCACTATTTGCAGAAGACTAGAAATTGTGCAAAGGTGAAAGTTCTGTCCAATAATTTTTTAAAGATTTTATTACCCTGTTTATTCAAAGAAGTTTTACTAGCATTGGGAATATTTGCATATTGCAAAGGAATTCAGCCGCTAGGTAAACAGGCCCGATTAATTACTTGTAAACGGCACGCAAACACTTGTTTCAACAATATACAATAACCTAGTCTTTGTTGACAAAGCGTACACCATCAATGTTTATTAAAGAACAGATCAAAGTCAAAATCAACAGTATGCTGATCCAAAAATTCATTGCAAATACATTTTGTGAAAAGTAAAGCGATTGTTTGACAAACCCAAGTAAATATTGCATATGTGAATGCATACAATACATTTTCGACAATGAAAAAAGGAATCAAATATGCTTGGTAAATCGTTTCAATTCACTACCTAAATAATAATTTTGCGATTGCCTGTCACTTTGACACCCTGATAATTTTCCTAATTACATCTCAATATTTATATAATGAGTATACATGATGATCTTTTATATAAACTTTTGTGATAAAATATTGTTATTTTCATAAGAACCATTTTTTAAATTTTCTGTCTTATAAAAACTAGCTTACACACATTATATATATATATATATATATATATATATATATATAATTAGTTTTGATATTAAGGTAATAGCTATGCTAAATCCAATTGTCTGTTTTAACGATATTCTTACTAAACTAGTTGCCTAAATATAATAAAACTAGGTAATTTTAAAACAATATAGAGCAAAATCGGAGTGATTTGCCAAAATTTGGATTTATAAAAATCATTTAACTAATTTAACCAAGAATCATACCAAATGGATATTGTTCACTCAACAAAGCCTGAAACTCTGAATCAAAGTCCGTGGCTGGTTCGCTGTAAGACTGTTGATAAAAAGGGTACAATGGCTCCATTGCTCTCTGCAAGTCTTCACAATAGCCATTCTCCTAAAAATAACCAAGTAATGGTCTCAAGATTCACCAGGGTTAGAAACAAATTGAGGAAGAGTTGATAATAAATTACAAGCGTCACGCTAAAACAGTCCGCTATTTACAAAAAAGCGCAAGCCATTAAATGTCTAACATCGCAACTATAACTTTGAACAGAATAATTTTGGCAAAGATGTATACAAAATCAAAATGGAAATGCTTCATATTACACGACTACACAAAGTTTAGTCTCGTCTATATAAAATGTGGGAAGTTCGAGTCACGGCACGTCTAATTATAAGAAATGAAGAGGTTGTTGCTTAGTAAGTATTAAAAGAGAGCAAACATAGAATATGGGAAAACACGATTATTAGTTCCGCTTAAGTGCATTTGGAGTGAGAGGTATTAATTGTTTAATATGAACATGCATACAATGCAGACCTTGAAAACCGCTAAAAATGAAAAGATTTATATATGTATATATTTTTACTGATTTATCTAAGAAAACTATAATAAATGTATAGATTAGGGTGCGGCCATTTGGAATTTTTGGATTTCGATTGATTTTTTAAAAATTAATCGATTCATAAAGTCTATTTAGATTTTTACACAATTCTTTTTTAGTTGTATAGTAAACAAAGTCACCGCATGATATTTAGGGACAACTAATCGATGCTGTATACTACCCCATACATAATATTCGAGAATAAAAAACAGATACAAATTACTTCGGTTTTTCACCGATTTCAATTTTTGCGATTTTTTGTTCTAAATCGATTCAAAATTGCATTCGATTTAAATCGCCGCATCTTAGTATAAATCAATTGGACACATACTCACTTATATGTATATATTCTTATTTTTTTTATGAACAAACAACGATAGTAAATATATAGAGCAATTAGACTTAGACAGTTGCATTTCTCCTATAAGTTTATTTATATGTTGAGGTCGAAATAAATTTGTCCTAAAAATAAGAAATAAATTAGTGAGCATGTAATATCCACTCATAAATCAAAAGTATTGTGACACTGACATATCTAGGTTAAAGCAAATTTCACAAGTGCACATTTCAATCCAAAACCCAACACAAAATATACCAACTGCATCAATTAAGAAATTGAAGTGAACTCATATTCGCTGGTAAAGTGTGTATTTTAGAAAAAATGATTTGTTCAAGATTTTTCAGAAACGGCTTTTTAGCATATGACATAGGTTAAGTAAATTACGGATTTCGATAATGTATATAAATATATGTAAAACACTTATTCACTATTAAATAATGAATTTTACACATCGTATGACTCAGTTTTATCAATATCGTTTTTCGAATTATTACAGTCCATTGTTCTTGACATTGCTTTCAATGAAAGTTAATTTATTTCTATTACAATATTGAATAGCTAAACGAGTAGCGCTCTAAGTAATGGGCTTCGGTTGAAGTTTTAAAAGCCGGGTAAAATGCATGGAGGGTGATATAAACGTTGCCTCCAAGAGCCATAGACACATAAGCAAGCCAAATTCAACTTAGTGTCATCTTCTTTCGACGCTTACATATATTTCTGGTCTAGTGGATTAACTATATTGTTTTGATTCCGCGCCGATAGAAGCACCCAAGTGAAACTTGTATTATGTAAATGCTTCTAATAAATTCGAATTGATAAACAGAATGATAATCGATCGACTTTCAAAAATAACGTTTCTGTAAACTCACTACAGCCTTTCAAAACGCTCTAAAATCCATAGATTGTCAGTTCGAACGAATGGCTTCGTAAAAGATTTAAAATGTGAAACCACCTATTATCAACTTTTAGCCATAAAACATTTATCTTACGAGACGCCCTTATCTGTCTTTCCTGCAAGGAATTCTTAATTTAACTCCTTCTAAATTAAGAACTCCTTGCTTTCCTGCTAGATTGCTTGAACAGTAAAAAATATAGAGCACTCTGACCGAGTAAATCGCAATACCAAAGAATTATCCACAGATTCTTCACGCTCATTTAATCACATGAAATCAAGTAGTTCTGATGAAAACACACTGACCGTTTAAAGTAAACATACATTAGCAAAAGGAGCTGCTTAGCTGCCTCGCAAATACAACGTCTGTGGCCTCAGCGCACATGCTTGAAATTACTGTTCAACTCGTCACAACTAAGGTAAATTTGAACACTCGAGGTCTGTGTCACTCCCAGCTATTTGTGCTGTTCCAGTTCATATAAACGGCTCGCATTTGCAAATTTCGCTTTTCTCCTATAAATTCAAGCACGCTATTCGCTGATGGATCACACCTCGCCTGAAATGAAATCGCTAATACCGTGATACAAGCAGGAAACCACTTCTACTCATCCAACCCAAAGAGTCGCACCTATATTCGTGGCTACAACCATCATCGGCATAGATGTTCCCAACAAACAAGTCTGTCAGACTAAAACTTGGAGGAAAGCTACCTGAACTTTCATTTGGGTGATAAGATCTACATTGCCTTGTTCAGTCAATGGACACAGAATCATCCAAAATTATTCCCGACTTTCTCAAAAAAAATGAATCATATTGCTACTAAGTCCTACTCCTCTTGGCGTTTTCAAGCATTTATTGCAAAAGGGCATAAGAAAAAATGATCTCCTCCGAAACTTAAATAAGATTACAGATGTGGAATCACACCATTTCTTCGATATAGAAGAACTTCTTAACTACGCCGCAGTATGAAATCTTTTCATGAAGGTAGACCTAAGGTAGGCAGATCATCACATCTTACTTTGAAAAGAAGACATGGATCACATCTTACTTTGAAAAGAAGACATGCCGCTCACAGCCCTTCAGATCGATGAGAACCTTAATCAATTTACACAACTGCCATTCAGGGTCACCAATGTTGTCATTGATTGTGTTCAAACACAAGATAAGCCTAACATTCCAATATCTGAATGATATCACGATCAAACCCTCCAAAATTTAGAATTGCACTTTTGGAGTCAGATCAATTTCAATGCCCGGACAAATGGAACAAAAAACCACGTGATCCAGAAAGGCTAAAATCCCTCATTAACGTCCCTTTTCGAGAAAGCAAAACAGCACTTCTCGCAAATTAGGTTTCTTACCTTACTACACAAAATGCTCAGACTGGCACCATTTGTAAGTGTTGACATTGACATTCACCCCATAAATAATTTTCAACTATCCCTATACAAAGCGGGTGAAAACGTAAAAAGCGAAGTATACATTGATAAAAGTGCCCAGTACCAAAATATAATATATATTAGTATAGTACCCCTGCTCCGCAAAAGCAACCCCTGTGATACATAACTTGTGTAGTGGCTTAACAGACGAACTACAATTAAACCATCCGGTTACACAGCGCTTGATTTAGATAGAAACCGAGTTTTATCGTTACAGGCGTGTATTTCATCGGGCTTTGAAAGTGGCATAAGCAACACAAGTTGTGGCACTAAAAGAAATTACAGAGGCCTTAGTTTAAGCACTAGACCTAGTTTAGATAAAATTAAGATAATCTAAGTGTTAGAGGTACAATAGATACAATATATTTAGTATTCAATAAAAATGTCACATTTATCACGCATTATTTGCATTATAAGATTAATAACAATATATTGTTCGCACAGTCGAAAAGTTACGCAATCGAAATTAATGTGGCGAGATTACTCAAACACTAGTTCACTCCCTGGCGATTACTTCATATTGCGCAATTGCTAGTTAATATTTCGGTGTTGCTTTGATGACTTTCAATACATGAATCACATTTTTCTAGGTTAACCATTTAATGTGCATTAAGCATTATATGTACAATACATTTAGCGAACAAATGGCAAAAACAATTCTAGGATATTGAACGTCCGACAATGCAAATTCGCAAAGCCAATTTTAACACTATTCTTTCTGAAATGCAAAACTGATCATTAGGGTACCTAAAAGCAACGTAGAAATCAGGGATCGTTAGATTTTAATCGTGATTAATCGTAATCGCTGCTGCCATGCGATTAATAATAGCGATTAATCGTTGATAAAACTACTTCTGATTAAAAATATTCAAAATACAATATATCAATTGAAAGATATTCAAAATAGAAAATACCAACTATTATTGTTATTTGAGATTATTCCCTGAAGTAATTTTACTCCACATGTGCTTGTTAGCGTAAAGAAATATTTGGATCTCTAAGTTGAGGGGTAATAAAAGATTTCGGTAATCAGATAGAGCATAACCAGCTTTGCTGAACAGTCTCTCAACCTGATTAAAAGTTAGCGTGATAAATGTGGCAATGCATATATATTGAATTAGGCGACATTCGACGCTTCCTAAGTATGTTAGATGCCTAATCATCACGCTCTTCTTCTATGTCTGGTGTTAAAGTTTTCTTTTGTAGAACATATGACACAACAATAGTGGCCATAGATAAAATCAAAGCGAAAATGACAACACGTAACTGAACGCATATATATCCAGTGTCGTATACAGGGGGGGACATGGTGGAATGCCCCCCGTCAGGTTTCCAAATTTGATTTTCGCCCCGCATTGGGTAATAACGATGATGTCCCCCTCAAAAAATCCTGCGTACGCCCTGGTGGGATCCCACACGTTATCACTCCCAAGGTCAGTCTACAGCGGTATGGCCTGAAAAAATGTAGTTGCAACGCACCGAAAGATATATAAGAAGATGGTTATACGCACAAAAACGCAAGTCAAGTCACATACCACGAGACTACACGTACGTAGTGCGTGTAATGATCAATAATTGTCACAATAATTGTACAATTGTACTGGATACTATAGCCATGGCCATACGGAAGGTTCTTTTGAGCGCCACCCATCGCGGTATGCAGGCTGACCGTTAGAGCACAATT
>CABFPE010000101.1:349450-366458 GCA_900660155.1 Hofstenia miamia
TATATATATATATATATATATATATATAATGGACTGGGGAAAACAAGAATTTAACAGATTAAACGCAGTTTAAATGTTTTGATAATTCAGGTGTATAGCAACTAAAGCAATGCGCGGTGCCGAAAATAACTCCCGTACACAAATTAAGGTATCATCACAGCACCGCAACCATTCGACAATTTAGGGGTCAAAATTAATATATCCAAAATAAATGTTCTGTGAATAAGTTGTTTGTTAATAATTATACTCCGTTTCCATAAGAGATAATGTCGGTGCCATTACTCGCATGTCAATTATCCTCGTAATCCGGTAAACAATTTTAGGACTCCAACGGCAGAGGACGTCACAACGTGATAACTCCAATTTATAGCGAAAATATCACAAAATGAATATGAATTCTGCACTTATTTTTTCAAAGATATTTTGTGAATACTTTCAGGAAATTACATAACGCACGCAAACAAAATATTGCAATTTATATAAAAAATATTATTCCGGTACTGAATACACACCGTTGTATCTCATTTTTATTTTTTGCGTAAGCATTTTTAATATAAATATAATGTACAAACGTTATTCTACGCTTGCACAAAAACATGGAAGTGGAAATACAGGAACCTCACAAATTACATTATCAGGGTTTCCCCATCCAAAAATCAATCCAATCCACTATATTCATGTAAAAGTACAATAAAGAATGTATATCTTGTGCAACTTCAGGGTATCATAATAACATGCACCTGCAGATATCAACACATTATAGTTGGCAATCTTTTTATTGATTTAATTCGAAAAAAATTGAATGCGCATAATAAATTTTGTGCACTAAGACCTGAAAAATACTTTTCGCTCCGGTAAAGCGGGCAGTGTTATTAAGGTCCTGTTTCAGTCCAAAATTTGATTTTCAAAAGGTAGAGTGCATAAAACTAATTGTCAACATATTGTGAAATGAAATTCGCATGTTCAGAAGGTTATTATAGCACAGAAAGCTATTTACAATTTATATATATATATATATATATATATATAAACTTCCGAAGATGCATTAGTTTTGTACTGGAAATAAGAATTGTAACAAATTTCCGCGTGTATTAATTACAGTACCGAATTTCATAGTTTTTTTAATTCAGCCGAAGATTTAGTAAGTTTAAAGATTAAACAATTGTACATGATCTATAATCGCAAAAATATATTTATCATTAAAATAATACTTTTCAAGCCTAATGTCTCAGACATGTAGAACAAAATAAAGTGTCAATTAAACATTGAAAAACGCATTGCTGATAATATTGACTCAGGACAAACAATAATGTTTGCAAACGAGCAAGCTGCAATACGCAAAATAACTTTTAATGCAAAATAAATATTTTGTTTTAAACTTAAAAATGTAGAACTTTGAAATCAGAATTTAAAAAGCATTAGGCGCCCATTGAATTAATAGTGTTACAACAAAATCTATAAAATTGCATTGGCACGCACTATTTTTAAAATTGTAAAACATAAAATAACTTCGTATTTTGCGAACTTGTTTATATATTTAGAAGTCGTGAAATATCTTAAGGAATTATAGCTATGAATTTATTGCGGAGATAAATATAAAACTATATTGAGAAATCAAAACCAAAAGTAGTGGTTCTCAATAAAAGCAGTACTCAATGAATTGACAATTTCAATAAGTCATCTTTTTAATAAATGAAAATGTTTCAACGCTCGTATTGAAAAAATGATTCCAGGAGCAATAAATACTAAAGGGCTTATTATTTACCAATAATTTTTAATTTGCTATAAATACATTTAAAGTTGCAGGATTTCGAAATAACAGCACAATATTCAATATTCAAACAATCGAGGTTAAATGAGGAAACCTACCACTGTTTCTGCAGCAGAAGGAGGCCGACTATCTTCTGATTTAACTTTGCTAATTCCACAGCCAAAAACAAATCCACATAAAGAATGCGCATGAATCATTACAAACATTGCATGAAGAAGCTCCTGCAAGGTCCACCTATCACTTTCGCATTCACACAAAGACTAAATATTTTTAGGAAAAAAATTAAATTAGGAACTTACACGAATATGAGAATCAGTAATATTCCAAGGGGTATGCGCAAGAAGTTTGTTAAGCAAAGTCAATTTCTGAATTTTATTTGGAGAAGAACTAAAACCTAATAGCCAATTGTTGTCTTCAGCTTGCGAAGCTTGAAACACATTGCTATCTAATTCCACTAAATATTCACAATTTTGTTCAGCAGCGGCCTAAATAAGCAATAAAAATTGATTAAAATTGTGTTCTTACTATTATGGAGAGGTATTGGCAGTATGAGTTTTTAAGCGGCACAATCTCGGCACCTCCAAACAGTAAATACTCCTGAGCTGTCAAGTAATGTTCCAAATAGCGAGGATGATAAGTCATGATTTGAGTAACATTGTCGAGGCGAATATTTCTGTAATATCCATTTTGAAGAGAGACGAAAAAATTGGATTTATCCACTAACTGAATCGGAATATTTGGAAATAACTAAATTACAAGATAAATATAAGAAATTAACGCATTTACTAACATCACGAATGGGAATAAAATAGCTTAACTTTAAAATACTTCTAAGAAAACTAAAATTTTTAGAAAATAAAATTTCTATAAACTGCCCATAATCTGAAAGACATGATTTGTCGGTGAGAAGTACTGCCATGTGCAAAAATGTTCGGATTTCATTACAAAGAACACTCTTAAGATTCTCATCATGCTCTTCGCAACCTTCTAATGCATCTAATAAATAATCTTTGATTACAATGAACTCTTCGATGTTGTACGGCGATTTAAGCTCCAAAACCTTTTGGATAGCCGCCATTAACAAGCACAAGTCATGCTTTTTTGAGAAAATCGAATAACATTGTCCTGTTATGCATTTTTCTAAATATTTTGAAAAATCCTTATTAAATTTAATGCATTGCTCTATAACCGTAAAATATTGTCGTAAAATACGTTTGTATACCTATATACAAAATATATAAAAATAAGCATTTTCTTTAGGAGCATGGTTAATATTAAAGTCTTTGATTAGGAATTATAATAACTCTTTTGAATAATGAAAGAAATTGCTGTTGAATATCAATAGACTGACTTATTTAAATATGAACTCAAATAATGAGTTACATATATCACCATTTGATTATTTGAATTTACAATTAAATATAAATTCTTCATACTATTATTGCCCACTTGCCATTTTTAATATGAATTGCTAGAGCTATTTTTCTCCCTGTTACTCAGTTTTCCTCTATTTGAAACTTAACATTCAAATTTGAATAAACTTTCTTGATTTTGATAATTAATATATTCTTTGAATGTAGATTTTGAAGTTTTAGCTTTAATAAAAATAAGAGAAAATACCTATGTATGGATTTAAATAATAACTTTCAGAATTATCAACTAGCAGATATTACATTTTCAATATTTACTGATTTGATGTAATTCCTTTTGTCTAAGGAATGAAGATATTCATTTAGAGAAGAAATGTTTATAAACACAACCATCAAAGGTTTCTAGATAAAACCTAACTTTTCAACTCTAGAACAGGTTTTTCAATGCTAAATTTTTAGCAAAAATGTCATTATGCCAGTCACAATTAAGGTAAGTGCAATATATAGTAAGGTAAGATTTGTGAGGGTACAATTATTAATTTATCATTGCAAGCTGTTTTTGTTTCTAGCAAGAAGATGTTTTAGATGATTATTGCTAAAACTGACCTTTCTATATTAGTAGTAGCAAATAGCAGGATTTACATTGACCATTTATTTAGAAGCCAGTTGTGTTCATAGATTATTATTATTATCATTGCATTACTCTGATTATTGTATTGAGCAAAGTTTTCTCTCTTCTAAGATAAACTAGTTGAAAATATATTAATGCAAGAATATATAATAGATGAAAGTATTGGAATCCCTATTGAAAACTTTGCATTCATAGTGTAAAAATAACACATTTTTCAGAAAATGTGGGTTTGAATTATTTTTGCTGTATCTTTGTGTTCTTAATTTTAGGATTTCATATTTTTGTAATATTTATTATTTCTAGAAATGACAGCTACAGTAATATTTTATAAACTCATGATTTGCTAATTCAAGGCATTCTAAATAAAGAATTTTCAAATAGAGGTGAATTGAATTCCTATTCCAGGAGGAACCATTTCACTATTGTTCACAATAAATATCCTAATGGTGGAAAATTTGAAATTAGGTTGCAAAACATTTGTAAAATGAATGAATTATTCATATATTGAAAAAGTGGGCTGTAATTGGGAAATATTACTAATTCAGAACTTTATATGCAAGGCATTTTATAGCTTGGTGTAAAAAATCCAATTTGCAGTATTTAGGAATTCAGTTATTTTAATAATGATTTTGCAAAACTAATTTGCAGTCTGGAATTATTGTAATTCCAAGAATATCAAATTGTAACAAACATACTTTAAATGCATTTAGCAATTTTTCTTTATAAGAAGGTGGTTATTGACTATTTATTATTAATTCAAAACCTTTAACAAATGGAGAAAATGTTCATTTATCTAAGCAATCTGCAGTGCAAAGGAGGAAAAAAATCAATAAAGTAAGTGTGCATTGGTTTAATTTATTCTTAGGTATTTGAAGTATAGAATATCACAAAATTCTTTCATTTTTTATTCCCTACAATCATTATGATAACTTTGAAACAAAATTAGATTTTTCACAAATAAAGAGTTACAAAAGATTGTTAGAAATGCTGAATATCCAAATAATAACATTTAGATCTATATTTGTGTTATTTAGAGCTATATTCTGCATTTTCAATGTACATGAAACACTAGATTTTTAATGCAGAAAGTTATTGTTTATCATTAATTGGTTCATTTTAGTTTGATGTAGTTTTTACAATTATGCAAAAAAGTATTTTAAAAAAGCTTGGATATGTGTAAAATAGCAAATTCTTTGAATGGCATTCATAAAATGACTTGTTACATCAAATGCTGGACAGTGGTGGAGTGAATTTTCAACCTCATATCCATTCATATTACTGTGAATTGCCAGGCCTTGATCTAAGTCATATTTATTCACTTTATTATTTATTAAGCTATTTGTATGTATATTATAATTGCCAATGTCACTGATATGGGATTGAGGGAATGCTAGCTACTGTAGATTGGTATCTTTTAGTGGTATTTTCCTTTTACTGGAGGAAACAGCAATGTCAATGTGTGGCTAGTTTGACCTATAACCTACTGAGTTGAAATATTATTCATTACATGTGTCAAATTATGCTAATTCAAGATGATGCCATGTATTTTCTAGGCTCAATTCTTTTCACTTCACCTAACCAGAAAATATATTTCAACTAGGCCTGGCTTATCTTGAAAATTTATATAAAAATATTGTGTTGTCAAAGATTTTTTTACATAATTCTTGCAATCATTTACTTACAATTTAAATATAAAACTATATTATATTTGCTCATATATTATCACAACTTCTGTTTTTCCTACAATGAGGAAAACAGCATTTATTGTTCATGTTATTGTGGCCATATCTCAACTGAAGTTACACACTAGTGTGATCAATTATTATCTACCAAGCTTTCACTGAGTTAGCATGGATTTCAATGTAGAAATTCTATAGTTACTAATCTTATTACATACTTAGATACTATCTACAAGAATATTGACAAGAGCATTCAATGTCAGTCCATATATTATGATTTAAGCAAAGTGTTTGTTAAAGTACCCCCTGCCCTTTTATTCTTAAAATGAGCCAATTTTGGACTTAGTAAGGATCTGCTTAAACCTTGGGCCAGCTATTTATTAAATCAAGCTCAATGCATAAAAATTAATGGATGTATTTCAAGTCCTATCCTGCAGAGTGTTTCTCACTGTTGCAGATTATTGATCTATTATACCAGTCTGATATTTACTCACATTGACAACAGTATGTAATTATGTGATAACACCAGTTTTTATTCATACATATTGGTATGAATTATTCATTATGTTCTAGATTTAAGTAAACTTGTTTCAGTTTTATTTTGAATTTATTTCATTTTAAATTATGATCTTCTAAATTACTTCCATACAGTTAAAGGGCACCTAGATGTGGTACAGCACCTCTAGCGTGTCCTTTACTTAAGCTAGGTATATGGTTAGAAGTTTTTGTTATTATGCATTTCTTTTGTTAACTAGATATGTTATTAATACTAACACCTAAATTGCATGAGGTGAGAAATGCACTGAGTTTAGGTTTTCAACTTAGCACATAAGTTTTGCTTACTGCAACCAAGATTATTAGGGCTACTGTTTTCCTTTTCTCTAATAGGGCACTAGTGTGGCATTGGTGAGAAATCAGAATGTGTTCCTACTATTTTATCTTATTGAGGATTTTGAGTTGATGTGTGGATTGATTGATGTTACAAAATTAACTGACGCCTCCTGTGAAATAATTATTATTTCCTATGAATTTGGATCTAAAATTATGCATTAAATTAAGGGTAGTGGTCCAGCTGCTTAAGTGCATTGCTTATAAATGTGAAAAAAATGATAGGAAAGCTATAATGGTAAAAATCTCTATTCTTAACCTAAAATCATCTTTTCAAAAACAGGATGCCTGCTCAAATAAATACAATGTTAGTGAGCAGCCTACACAAAGCCTGGTAATTGGCTTTAGAAGCAATGCAAGCTACTCATAAGCATCAACATTTAGGTTTCAATCAGTAGTAATGATCAAACCTAATCAATACAAAATAACTACAAAGAAATTTACTTCAACAACTAGTACTATTCTTACACAATACTTATATTAGAAATATGCAAACAAATTTACATGTACAGGGTGTCCTGTTTTAAATTGAAAAAGTAAATTGTGTGTTAATGAACCAAAAGTGCATGATTTTGATTGGATGATTTAATCAAACTGTTTTACTGGTATGTGGATTTGTTTATGTATTGTAATTTTCATCAACAAATTTATTTTTTAGAAAATGAATGACAGTTTAAACTCAGTTAGTCAAAATGTGCAATTGGTTAAATTTTACTACCAGAATAATGAAAATGTTACTGCAGCTATTCGTGCATACAAAACAGCGAACAACATAAAGAAGAATAAATATGCCCCAGTGTATAATACTGTAAAGAAAATGATAAATCGATTTGAATCAACTTCATCTTGTTTGATTCAAGGAAACAGCAGAAAGCAACACTCTCAAGAAGACATTAATGTTGTTGAAGAACATGTCAAAATCAACAAATGCAGTAGTACTCGGCTAATAAGTGACAAAGTACAATTTTCCAAGTCTAAAGTTCATTCGATATTAAGAAAAGATTTAAAATTACATCCATACAAACCTTCATACCAAAGATATTTGTCGGATGCAGCACGAGATGAGCGGATAATCTTTTGTCAGAAGCTTCTTGCAGAACACAATAATTCACATTCATTTCTTCCCAATATTCTGTTCTCTGACGAAGCAATTTTTTCAATTAACCCTAGTTTCAACAAACAAAATTGTCGTGTATGGTCTACCACAAAGCCTACTGATTATTCGTTCGTCGTAAAGCAATTTCCTGAAAAAGTAATGGTCTGGATGGGATTCACCAAACAATTTTCAATTGGCCCATATTTCTTTGATGGCAACGTCAATGCCGACAGTTATCAGGAAATGCTAAAGAATTTTGTCATCCCTCAACTAAAAAGAAGAAAGAAATATTCTTCCACAGTTCTGCAACAGGATGGAGCTACTGCTCACACTGCTCACAGTTCAATGATTTTTCTGAAGAGACACTTTAAAGACAGACTCATCAGCAGAAACTGCATTTTCTTGGCCCGCATATTCACCCGATCTGTCCCCTCTTGATTTTGGATTTTGGGGATATGTGAAAGGAAAGGTTTGTGCACAAAGTCACAATAGCATTCAATCTGTCAAAGAATGCATAGAAGATGTTGTCGAATCTCTTTCACCACATTTTTACTCAAACACCATTGATAATATCATCACGCGTTGCGAACTGTGCATTCAGAACGAAGGTGATTTATTTGAATAATTAACATTTTCTGTGTATTGCTTATGTGTTACATTTTTTACAATAAATAAATCCCCGGCTTTCATCTTTCATTTGACATAAAGCACAACAATTTTTGATTGTAAATGCAAAAGTTTTCCACAATTTACTTTTTCAATTTAAAACAGGACACCCTGTATATGTACCTATTATTGTTGTACATTTTATAAACACTGCAATCAACTATTCTGTATGTAGTAGATCTTATCTACTCACATTACATTTAAATAAGCTTTGGGAAATATCAAATTTAATTTCTTCATTTATTTTATTTTTACTCTAATAGAATTAATTTTACAAATAATGGTTAGTGGTTTCCTAAGAATTAGTTCAGTTTTGCTTGGAAACCTGGTTGTCAAACAAAGACTTTGATAATTGTTGGTCTTTCAATATATCATTTTTTGTTTAGAAAAACTGTATTTAGTTCACTGACTATTACAGGGCATGATAATTTCTCTCCTGTCTTTACCAAACATTGCACATGTAAATTCTAAAATTATTCATTGTTTGATTGTGTGATGTGTTAAAAACCACATTCTATAACCACGCCCACATTATTCATGAATTAACCACAGGTTATGGCTCATCAATCAGCATCTGTCAATCAATTTTTAACAAATGTAGCAAATGCTTTTTTTGTGTGGATGCTCAGCAAAAAAAATTTTCACCACATTTATTAGTGGTAAATCTTAGGCATGGAATTATATATTTAATGAATAAATATTCAAAAATCACTATCCCCACAACCAATTGTTAGGAAAAAATGAACACTACATGAATATTAAGTAGTGTATAAATTTGAATGGGATGATGGTAAAACAATGGGGATTAATCTGATCATTCTATTATCAATGCAACAATGACAAAGAATTTAAAAACTTTATTTAGTTATTTCTAAAACATCATATCAAATAAACTTTTACTACATTAAGCAAACTCCATATGAATTTATTTTGACCAAAAACATCATATTCTAGTTTCCATGAAGATTATAATCACTAAACAACGCAGCTCAAAAAAGAAAAATGGGGTAGTGAGTCTGATAAAAACAAGGAAATTCAGTAAAAAATATTCAGCAAATAAATAATGAAATAATATTGTATTTATAAGGCTCTTTGTTCTATTTAATGAATCATATCTATTGAAAATGGATGTGTTTCAGCTATTCATTTTACATTATAGTTGACAATGCTTCATATTAGAAAACAATTTCTTTCATATTACATTAAAGTATATTTCAAATTCATGGTGATTCTGGTTGACAAGGGTACATTGAAGTTGAAGCTTGGTCAATCTAGCCATGCTTTTATTTCATGGTTTTTTATTATACAGGTACATTTATTGTTGAATTTCACCAAATATGCATTTAAGTTTGAGTTTATACACAACACTCACAATTTGCTTGACAGTGCTGCGGTGAACTTATTTCTTCAAACACTTATTAAGCTTCCTATTTCAATCAATAATTAAAGTGTTTCTAAGGAATTTTTATTTTTTTTTGCTATCTTGAATAACATGGCATTAAATAGTACTTGTCTAACCCAATTACTATCAATTTGACTTGTCAAATTCATATATTATCATGGAGTCATAGTCAACAATCTAAAATAGAGTGATGGCGGAAATATCTTAGCTGAATTGTTAGCCCTGGCAAGCTGACACTTTGCATTGATTTTAATCTCAAAATAAATGTAAAGCTGGAGCTTTGGTTTAGATCTTGAAATACGTCTATGCCTTTGATCCCCCCAATTTAATGTTTTTGCTTTCATCATTTGTACTAATTTGCAATATTTCACGTGTTTTTAATATTTCTGGTTTCTAACTCTTGTATTTTAATCAAACATGTATTAATATTTGTATTTTTTTTAGCAATATTCAACCTAACACTTGGCATATGGCTGATATTGTAGAGCTCTTATACTTACAAAATATTAGTTTGCAATTTTCTCAAACTCTTAGCAATCTACATTTAAAATACCATTTGACTATATTTTTATGTGTGAATTATACACTATTTACTCTAGGAGGATGGTCACCAATTGGTATCAAAGTATTCTCCAAGATGTCTTTTAATGTCTTCTCACAGAAGTCCTGCTTATGATCTGAATACAATTTCTACATATTTTTTCCAGCAATTGTCAGTAATTTTACACTAAGGAGATGCTACACTTCTATTATCAAGATATGGTGCTTAGGGTTCAAGCAATTCATGTGTAATTTGTGACATCTGGAACACAATCTCATTAAATAGTGTTATCCTCAGCATCTCAACCATTGTAAAAGTTTTTCAGTATTGATCACCCAAAAAATAATCATTGTAATGGTTATTTTATATGTATTGATTTCTGGTTCTTTTAAAATAACAAATTTAAATATGGTGATTCTTAAATATTCTAATTTGTAATGTTAATTTTGTAAAATATCATAGATTCATTTTCATTTGTAATATATTGTCTGGAATTTTAATATACTATTTACAAGCATTTGTACATTTAGTGATCTCAACATGGAGTTTACTAATTTAATTATTAGAAGTAATATCACGCAAAGGAGTTTTGAGTGTGTAGCAATACATCAACTATAAGAATGGTGAATTGCCGGGAAAAACGTATTCTCATTTCTATGGCAACTACACTTTTCAATGGAAAAAATAGTCAACAAGAGATGTAACAGTCAGCAAACATGTACATACCCCCAAAAATCCATATAACCTAAAACAAAATGTAGAGAAAAGATCATTGTGTAAAACAAATATCATAATAGTGTATTAGTGAAAGCATGTATATGTATAAATCCTACTAATACTGTTGCATGTATAATTTATTTGGAAAACAAAATTGGCTTTATCATGTAAGTCTATATTTCATATACCTGTAATGCTTAAATATGGCGAATATTTTTCCATTTTGTATTAGCAAAAAATGAACTAAGCACATGGAAATTTTTATGGACAGGAAACATTGCCAAAAACGAATTAATTAAAATGATTGCAGATATTAATCATTAGAAATATGGAATTCTTTGCAATGAAAATAGCAATGTAATTGAAAAAATGAAAGATGCAATTGCCTTTATCATTGTAAGTCTATAATATATATGCTTGTAATGTTTAAGTATGGTGAACATTATTCCATTTTGAATATTGGATATTAGCAAAAAACGAATTATTTGCATGGAATTTTTACAACGAAATAGCAGCGCATTTGAAAAAAACGAAATTTAACCCTTTGCATGTAATGTATTGACCCCAAAAAACGAATTACATTGATTGCAGATGTTAATCATTAGAACATGTGGAATTGTGTACTATGAAATAGCAGCATTTGTGAAAAAGTGGAAATGTAACCCTTTGCAAGTGATGTTAAGATTTCCCGAAAAATAAATTAAATTACAATTGTAGATATTAATCATTAGAAATATATGGAATTTCTTGTGGATAAGAAACATAATGCAAATTAAGTCACTAATGTATTATCACAGTACCCAATTAATTAGCTAACAATGTCATGTATATTTACAAAAAATAGATGTAATAAAGTAAAATAAAACATGCAAACGAAATTGATCTACATAAATGAGTCACTATAGCAAGTACATGAATCAATGACTATGCAATTTCCATGAAATCAATACAGCACCCCCTTAATGTCCACGACCTAACATAGGCCATGAGTCAGAGTGACACAGGCTTCCTGACCTGGCAGTTAATCATAGGTGTTATAAGAACTTCAGAGTGTACCATTGTGATGGGGTTCTCACAGTCTTAACAACTAACACATAAATTGAGTTGAGAATTAATATCCAATCAATTGATCTGATGTTAATACTCAAGTTTACAATTGTTAAATTGGAATGGTTAGTGCTAACTTCATTAGCAAATAGAATTCACAAGTGGTGAATTAACAACCTCAGCCAGAAATCTTCAGTCACCCCTCATGTGCAATTGAGCACGTGCACCAATTATATCACATTCAATGTGATTTCCAAGGTCTTAATATACCAGCAATCCCTTGCCAACCCTACTTACAAATGATAATCACAATTCGTCCTGGTCAATCGATAACTCTAAATTTAAAATATTTAGAAAGGACAGAAATCCAACTTTTCATTTTAATAAGACAAAAGGAGGTGGTGTCATGTTTTTAATACCTAAAATACTCAAACCAAAACTTAGGACAGATATAGCAAAAGATTCAACTTATGAAAGTCTTTGGGTTGAAATTCAAAACCCAGACAAAAATTTTAATAGTCAATTATTAAATATCTCTTATTGTCCAAATAAAACTTATATAAATAACTTTTTCTTACAAATGGAAGATGAATTTTCTACTGCTCTGAGTTATAACACGAATATAATGGTAATGGGAGACTGGAATGTAAATCTTCTAAACAATAACGAAAAAAGTAAGCTTGGCAATTTTCTCAATACTTTCAATATTTCACTAATAAATAAAAAAATTCCTTCTAGAATTTCTGCTAATAGTAAAACGCTTATTGACTATTTCATGATATCAGAAAATTCTTCGTCTTATAATTATTTTTGTTTTGAATTTCCATACTCAGATCACTGCCTTATAGCTACTTATTCGAATATTCTAAAAGTTTGTAAACCCTCTAAATCTTGGATAAAAATACGAGAAAAATCAACAGAAAATGTCGAAAAACTTCGACAGTATTTAAAAATCGAAAACTGGAATTCGATATATTCATCATTAACACCTAATGAAATGCTATCACATTTTACAAAAACTTTACTTTTCTATTTGGATATATGCTGCCCAGAAAAATATATTCTTTCATCCGAAAATACCAAAAAAACTCAGAATAATGTTTCAAAACCATGGATTGATTCTAAATGCCTCGATTTAATCGAAATAAAGAAACAGAAATTGAAAAAATACTTAAATTCCCAAACACTGGAAAATCATAATGCTTATAAATCTGCACGAAATTTATGTAACATTGCTATAAGAAAAGCAAGTAATAATTATTCCCGTTTTCAGTATCAAAGTCTTTCTTCCCAAAAAAATAAGTGGGAATTTGTTAACAATTTCCTAAATAGAAAAAACATGCGAACCGAAGAAATAGAAAGAATATACTATAAAGATAAATCCATTACAAATAAGAAGGAAATCTGCAATGCTTTCAATGAAATTTTCCTAAATTTAGGAAACTACAACAGCATGAATGTACCTTTTTGCCTTGATAAACCCAAAGGAACTCCAACCTCTTTCTCTTTTCGTTTTGCAACAAAATATGAAATCATAAAGTCGATACAATGTTTAAAAAATAAATCCAGTGGACCCTCTCTAATACCAACGTGGTTCCTAAAACTCTCAGGTGACTTAATAGCTGACCAATATGCTACATTTTAAATAATTGTATAAAAAACTCCTTTTCTCCAGATGAATTAAAATTGGCAAATATAACACCATTATTTAAAAGAAATGATCCCGAAAATTGCAAAAATTATAGTCCCATTTCGATCACTTCTCCAATCAGCAAAATTTTTGAACGAATTCTTTTTAATCAAATTAACGAGCATCTTTGTAAACATGATCTCTACTCCAAAACACAATATGGTTTTCGTAAAAGTATTTCTACGAGCGACGCTTTAATACAAGCTACAGAAAAATGGCGATCAACAATAAATGATAATGAATACTCAGCAATTGCTTGCTTAGACCTCTCGAAAGCTTTCGATTCCATAGACCGCAGTATTTTGCTACAAAAAATTAAAATTATAGGTTTTTCTAATGACAGCATAGGTCTTATCTCCAGTTACTTATACAATCGCATGCAAAGAGTTAAAATTAATGAATCTTTTTCAGATTGGATATGCACTAAAAATGGGGTTCCACAGGGTACAATTTTGGGTCCGTTATTATTTAATATTTACATAAATGATTTGTCCGAGCAAGTAACATGTGACGTTATACAATATGCAGATGACACAATATTATTTCATTCTAATAAATTTCCCGAAAAAGCGGTTCAAACTCTCGAAACAAACTGTGCTTCTCTTGCTAAATATTTTGCTTCTATAAAACTAAGAGTAAATCCATTAAAAACTCAATTCTGTATTGTTAAATCAAAAACTAAATCTACTGATACTTCAAAATACAAACTTTATTTCAACGGCATTCAAATAAAACAGGTTGAGTCTTTTAAGTACCTCGGAATAATTTTTGACATACATCTAAATTTTGAAGAGCAACTAAATCATGTTATTAGAAAAATGGCCATATCGATTAAAGCAATTAACTTAATTTCTCAAAAACTTCCAACTAAAGCAAAAATTCAATTAATATATGCTCTAATATTAAGTCATTTTAACTATGCCAATGTACTCTACACAGATATAAACCAACAATTTCTCAGGAAATTCCAAGTGCAACTAAATTGGGATATCAAAGTAGCAGTAAATAATCGTAGCTTTAATAAGAATAATAAATATAGAAAAATTTCAAAATTATTTCTACATCCGCAATGTTACATCCATATAAATGTCTTAACGACGTTCTTCAAAATAGTTAACAATACTTTCCCATATTACAGAAATGACTTTCTTGCTGCAAAATTAGTCAATAAACAAAATAAAAGAACGCACATAATTGAACCTATTAGGTATAAGAATCGAATAATGAAAAATTCATTTCTAAACACAGCTATAAATATGTGGAATGAATTACCAAAATATATTAAACAAATAAGTAGATTAAAAAACTTTAAAATGGATATTAAAAAATATTTTTGCACTTATAATATAAAAAAACTGAAATGGCGAGGTTATAAAGTTTATAATCCTGATTACTCTATTAATAGAAACTAGCAATCGTCATAGCCCAAGTTAACCACTTTTTATTTGTAAATATTCGATGTTTTCTTTTTTTGTTTAATTTTGTACTACTTTCTTGACGCTTTCAGAATTTGTTATCAGTATTTCTATTTATTGTTAAAACAATTTCTGAATATAGATTTTTCTTCTTCTTCTTCTATGCATATTGAAAAAAAATACAATTGCATCATTTGATTGTAAATGATTTTTAATATAGCACTATCTTTGTCTTCCATTACATTATTCAAACAAATGACAAAACATGATCAATGATGCCAATCAAAGTTAAATCCATCTAGTTCATGACAACAACAAAAAAGACTTAATTACCACGATTGTTCAATACAAATTAAAAATGAGTATATACACAAAAAAAATTACTTTGTGCAAGACCCCTAAGGAAGCTTTTGATATGATTTTTTAATTGATATTTAGACATAGTCAATGTGAAAATGTTACTTCCATCAAATGCAGCCAACATTTTTTGTTGTCTGTACAAACAAAAAAATAAATTCAAGAAAAAAAGACTTGGGGCACCAATTGATTAAATAAAGAATTCTAAGTAAACTGCATAATAATGAGTAGGCTGTATAATTATACAGCACCTGAGTAGTTATGGCCGCGAGAAGGAGGTTACACTTTTCTGTGATTGGTCTAGAGAGGACCTTTGGCCTCTGCTGGGCTGTGGATATTGGCGGGGGGGGTGTTGTAGTAACGTCATGGAACTTCTATAGTCATGTACTTTTACTAGTTTTTATGTTATTTATGTGGCCTAAATTAGTATGGATGTTTTATTTTACTTTACATACTTGTTAATATACATGACATTGTTAACTGACTATCATATTATGATAATACATTGGTGCTTAATGATAAATTTAAGATAAAAAAATTCCATGAAATTATATTTTAATACTAATTTTCTTTAGTAAAAGTTGTAATTAAATTTTATAAGTATTTTCAGACAATTTTTTTTAACATTGAAAAAACACAAAAAGGAAAAAACATGCCAAAAGCAATAAATATTGTGTGAAAAGGCAAAAACAAATCTCAAAAAACACAAAAAGGGAAAACGTCGGGAAAAAAGTGTAAGTCACAAATGTGGAAAATCCAAAAACCATGTATTCTAAGAGAAAGAAATGTCTCATGTTTTGGGTGTTTACACGGTGACACAAGACATACGACACTCGAGAAAATCAAAATCTTTTGATATTCGAATGTTTTTCAAATGCTCTACTTGAGCAGTTGAATGTCGCGTGTTTTGGCTGTTTAGACATGACATTCGATCATTGAAAACACAAGACATGCATGTCTCATGTCACGTGTAAACGGGGTATAATGGAATTTCACATGTTTGTACTGGTTTTTTAATTCGTTACATGTTGACATTTGAACAATGGGAATAGATAAACCTACGAAATGTTGCCATTGCCTATGAAAGCATGCAACTTTCTAAACGTATGAACATATACACCCGGTATAATGGAATTTCACATTGCTGAAAGAAAGACAACTACCCTGAAATATTTCAAACTTCTTGCTAAGCTATTTTTATAATTAAATCTCAGATATTGCTTTGATTCTTAACGCTTTTTTGTAATATTATTTCTAGTTTCTTTTAACACATTGACTGCCACGTATACAGTGGGCTTAGCAATCAATGACTTAAAACGTAATCCATTTTATTTTAATTTGTGGGAAACTAAACGGTTTGAAANCAATCAGCTGCCGTAATCTCTGGGCTAAAGCTGTGAATCACTCTTTTAGTAAGGTTAAGCGGGAACCAAGTTTCATTAATCATTGGGTGGAGATTATTATTTTGCCTGCTTGTGTTCTCCGGTCTCCTCCTCGTGGGGGCTCCGAACACCTGAAATACGAAGAGTCAATTCTCAAGAGCCGCTTAGAGCGTTGGTTGAATGGTGATTATGCTCAACTTTGGTACGAAGCAACTGTAAGTTCTGGCAACATTAAAAATAAATCATCTTCTGTCAGTTCCAGCCAAAATCTTAAGAGAGCTAGACAGCTTGGTCACGAAGGCAGTTTTCGTAGAGCCATAGCAGCCCTAAGATCTGATGGTCTAAGCTTTGATGAG
>CABFPE010000101.1:385640-403034 GCA_900660155.1 Hofstenia miamia
ATATATATATATATAAATTTACTCAAAAACTATTTACATGTATGCATGACCAATAATTACCTTAAAAAATTTAGATTGACGCCCATTTATACAAATCTCCTTCAACCTTGATTTTGAATAAAAAACTTTTGAACACCTTGTAAAAAACTTTTAAAAAGCTTTTCTTTTAAAACAGAAATCAAGGAATCGACTTTCCAGATTTTAGGGTAATTTAAACTATATATATTTATTACCAATTTCAATGTACATCACTCAAAAAATCAAGCCTATCTGATAGCTGTATGGAAACAGGTAAGCATAACAAGAAACTTAATTTAATAACCTAGAATAGACTCTATGAATAGACTGAATGGTTACAAATTAGGATATGGTGACATCCTTATGATAGCTATCGCAAAAAAATGTTTTAAAGAAGAAAACTTACGTGAGAGGAAAGTCTACTAGAACATCTAATTTATCGCGCCAATAACGATTGTAGGAGAAACGCTTTAAATGTATTACAAGAATATGAGGTAGAGTCCACAGATCAAACTTCTTTGAAGCTTGCTGATGTTTCTTGCACTGAGGACAGTACCTAAATGTATACTTATCAATTTGTAATATAATGAACTTAAATGCCCTTGTATATATACCTGTGTTTGTGAAGTGGAATAATAAACAGTTGGGATTAGCTAGGATATGGACAAATACATTAGTGAATAGAGGAATGAAAATCACTGATAATTTATCATGTTTACATAAATCAAACACTTACAGTCAAACAATAACTATATTAAATCACTTATTTATCACGAAGGATATGATTGAAATTATTGTTTCTAATTCAAATAAAGAAGGAAGACGACTCTTTTAGAGCAATTGGAACGACACTGATGATTGCGAAGTAAAGGCATATATAGGATTGATAATTCTTGCCGGAGTCTTTCGATCTAATCACGAAGCCATAGAAAGCTTGTGGGATACCACTCATGGACGAAGAATATTTTTTGAGACGATCAAGCTTTATCGTTTCCAGTTACTGACGCGTGTTCTTCGTTTCGATGACAAAGATACTAGATCAGCTAGAAGAAGATGTGACAAGTTTGCACCTATTCGTGACTTCTTCGAACTTTTTACAAAGCAACTCCCTAAACACTTTGTGCCTCATGAATGTGTCACCATCGATGAATCCTTGATATCGTTCCGTGGACGCTGTTCATTTAGGCAATACATGCCTCTAAAGCCTGCGAAATATGGGATCAAGTTCTTTGTCATGACTTGTTCCACGTCATTCTACGCACTTGCTATTATTCCTTATCTGGGTAAAGTGGGTAATGAAGTTACCAATAATTTATCGCAAAAAGTTGTTCTTGAATTGACAAAACCTATATCAGGAAGCGGAAGGAATGTCACGACTGATAACTTCTATACTTCTCTCCACACATGTAGAGAATTACGACGGAACAATTTATCGATGGTCGGGACAATCCGAAAACACAGAAGAGAATTGTCTCCAATGGCAAACCAGCTGCACGTGAAGGAAGGAGAGTGTAAGTTCTTATAAACAGGAAAAGCAACTAGTCTCGCCTTCTCTTCAAAAAAGTGTAAACAGGTTTTGCTTAAACTCTCAGCACCTCTGAGAAGGGGAAATTGGAGATCGAGGTAAACCCGAAATTGTGGAACACTATAACTCCACAAAAGGTGGGGTCGACACCTTGGACAAACTCATCAGCACATATAGCTGCAAGAGAAAGACTCGTCGATGGCCCATGGTGGTATTTTCCTTCATCATCGACACCACTGCAGTAAATTCATTTATTGTTTACACCTCCTTGGTTGAGTACAACAAAAACAAGAGTCATCGTCGTCGCATGTTTCTCTTTGATCTCGGCTCTCAATTGATTGAAGATTTCGTCATAAGACGCTCTCAAGTCCAAAGTCCTCCTCAACCCAGATTAAAACTGAATGCATCTGGGGATTCTGCCACAAAGCGTGGACAGTGCAAATCATGCCCAAGGAATTTGGACAGGAAAGCTACAATAAGGTGCAGTGTTTGTGCTACTTTTATCTGCAAGGATCATATTTTCTGTGACTCATGTCCTTGACTGCTCATGGAGTCTGTAATCACATGAAGTGTCTTTGAATTTATAAACAAAACTTATTTTTTTAGATTATATAATTTAATGTGTTTTAACTATAGACAATAAGCTTATGTGGGATTCAAAACGTAAACAATTCAAAATGTTTAGGCCTATTAGTTCTGAAAGGAAAACGGAGCTACAACGTACCGGTATATAATGTCTTTGCACTAGGCTAGTTACAGCTGAGCGCATTTTGTCCATGCCTGTACCGTATCACAGTGCAATATGAACTCATATAGTAGGCCTACTGGTACCGGTTGCAGCTAATTAGCTCTTACTATCGGATACCTGATTGTTTGGATATATCTATGGAGATAATTGTTATTATACTTTACAGTGTACATGCGTGGGTCAGCCTATGACCCCATTCCACCTTATGACCAATTGCACTTTTTCAAATTCAGCAACTTGCATAAAGTCAGCGTGTGTGGCATACATGTATGTGCTAAGGCATACTGGTACATCGTTTATTACAATAGCAATCTACAGAAGACACAACTTTGCCTACAAATAAGGAATAATTGACGTTAGAACCCATGGGGTCAGCATATGACCCCATTTGCCGTTAGTGTGATTTTTTTTCATTACCGTTAGAAGGTTAAACAACATTCTTAAAAAAACTACTCAATAAAACATATTTGAGATAGTAAATTGTAAGAAATGATGAACGTTTACAATTAAACATCGACAAAACTTGTCATTTGAGGTGAAGAACATGGCTACTAAAATTATCTCATTTTGAATGAAAATCAAGTTATTATTAACGAAGAATATTTTTAATCAAAGAAAGAGTATTTCATACCTATATTACTCATAAAACACAATTCAATGTAGAATGTTTCCACTAGTTTCGAAACCCTCATATGTTTGGACAACTAGACTGCGCAACTGACATCACTTCAATGATACTCCATAAATGCTATTCCTTACCATCCCCACTTAAGGGAAGGTAAGTATAGCGATTAAGCTTTCTTGCAGCGAATATATTAGAATAACATTTCGAAAACGCTTCATTGATATCCCAACATCTCATTCTGCCGACTGTCCAGTGAAAAACATGATTTGCTATTCATTGAATGAGGTTGAGAGACATTGTTTATCCAGTTGAGATAAACTGTTGCTTCGTAAAAAACGACAATTTCTGTGGAATCATTTAAAGTACAACAACAACAACCATTTCGCTGAACTCCCAGAAATCGAAGATTTTGACTGACTGATTACTTAAAAGTAACATCATCAGAAAATTATTTCAAACAAGTGATTTAATATGAATATGAACATGCAATTTGATATCATGACCCCCATTTTTACATTTATTCAGTTTCACGTATTTTAATCAATGAATGTATTATCTGTCAATTCTGTTTTTATAAGTGAAACATTTTTACGCCTCTTGGAATCAAATCATCGCAACAATTGTGCAAATATTCATTCATTACAAAAATAAAATTCATTCGTAAAAAATTATATAAAATTACCATGGATCATTAGGCCCAAGCTGTTCTTTAGAAAGAAACATATCGATACAGTCATCGAGATTTATTGGCTTTTTCCTCTCGAAACTCTGATGAACAGAAGCGTGATTGGTGCACTTGTCGCTTTCGGGGCGAAGGAAATTTTGAAGTTTACTTTCATATGTGAAATCCAATGCCAGCATTGTATTTTCTACAATAATCCATTGATTACAAATTTAGATTAGAATAGTAATGTAAGATATTGTCATTCATAAACCATTAAAACAATAAAGTGGGATTTGCGGAAGTAATTGAAAATAAGAAACATTTCACAGTATCGTGATGAGGACAAACACGTTTCCGTGAAATGTACACCTGTTACACACTATAATAAAAAGTGGAAGAGTAAACCAGTAATATTGCAAACAATGCACAAAGAAGGAAAACAACTTACTGTTGGGAGTAAACTTAACACCTGGTTGCAACGGATGTGCATCTGCAGATACACTACCAGCAAACACAGTGATTGAAAAAATGAAAGGAGGATCGAATTTGCGCTTGGCGCCTTTCTCATCGAAATCATCCATGTCTTCTTCTCCCGAACCATCATTGGAAAGACCGTTGACCAAATCTAAAAAGAGAACTTAAAGAAACAGGAAGATTGGCGGACACAGACATGGGAATAGTTCAACAGTAAAAATTAGACGATTTTAAATGTAATTGCCACAATGAAAATATTTTAAATTAGAATTTGTCGCAAAAGGATTATTAATATGGATATAGTGAAATTAATAGCAAATTGCAGACAGCGGTGCTAAGAAATTAATTGTGTGAAAAATAAGTGCACTATAAGTGCAATAGGTGAATTTTTTCCTGAGCAAACAATGCACTTATTAAATGTATCAACTATGCTTATTGACAGTTAATCCTTAGAAAAGAACTAGATAAAATTCAAGTAATTCATAGCTTCTCTTCGCTATTGTCCTTTTAAAGCCAATTGAACTTATGTAATTACTTGAAATTAAAACTTCCTAAATATACTTACATAATTACTAAATTCATGCTATTGAAATAATGGTGTGATGTCTCGAAAATTTTCTTACTGATTTTATAATAAAATCTCAATTCTTGAAAATAATCTAATTAAATCAGCATATGTGAAAGCTACAGACTTGTCAACGAGGTGAAATTTTTAAGCTCGACTCGACTCGTTTTACTTTTGAGTATTTTAAGGCTGGGCTCGCCACATAGAACCTTTCAATCAGGCTTTCTTTATCTCGATAATCTTTTATTACTATTGCGGTCTTAGATTTTCAAATAGCTCTTACTATTATTTAATAAACGTTTTAAAATATGATTATAAACAAGTTATATTGAATGAAA
This sequence comes from Hofstenia miamia, assembly GCA_900660155.1. Taxonomy (NCBI): domain Eukaryota; kingdom Metazoa; phylum Xenacoelomorpha; order Acoela; family Hofsteniidae; genus Hofstenia; species Hofstenia miamia. The sequence goes on from CABFPE010000101.1 coordinate 390,598, forward strand.
AATACATGTAAGAAAAATCTGCATAATCAAATTAACAAGCAGAATTATAAATTTGCTTGGCTTGATAAAGGCTCGTTTTATATCCAATGCAGCTCGGCTTGGCTCGGCTCGTTAGAAGCTATAATCATTCAAGCACTGGTTTTTTTAAATGTACATTGACAGTACACAAAAAAATTTTAATTTCAGTCACAACCTTTTAATAAAAGTTTTCATTTTATGTATAGCTGTTTTTTACAAAACCACAAAAAACGAAGTTACAAATGTATCCCATCATCTGAAACTGCCGAAACCAATATTTAATTTATTTTAAATGTTTAAACAATATTTATTTGAATATGTGTAAATTTAAAATCATTGCTTAGTATGTTACCGCCATTTTCCTTGTGTGGACCATCAGTACTCGTTGTTGGCGATTCCTTAATGACACGACTAAATGCAATTAAATATCGGTAAATTCAAATGAAACTCAAACCTAATGCGTTTAAGAATATAATCATAGAGTTCTTGATAACACAATTCTCTGACAGGAAGAACTACATAGACAGGTGTACTGAAGAAACCAGTATTAGTAATTTGAGATCTAAATGCAGCACTATTAACAACAATGGATATCAGTTCATATGTAAATAATGTTTAAGCAATAATTTACAGTACCAAATCATGAAAATGTTCTTAATTTATACACAGTGTTGCGCATAGGTTTTTAAAAGGGCGCTTGAGCTAATATTTCTGGAAAAAAAAACATTTTCGTCTTTCGCAAAATATAAATTTCCTTAGAACAACGTATTTCCATTTTTCCAGCAAAACTCAAATTGGGAAGGGAGAGGGTGAAGAGGGTTACATTTGCTGTTTTTCTGAGGAAAGGATCAAATAAATACTTAAAGAAAGTGACATCAACTATTTCTACTAGAAGCACCCTACAATTCGGTAATAAGATGCTGAATTTTATTTTAAAAATTACTTTAACATGAATGTATTGATGAGTTGGCGAAAAACTTTGCACATACAATTTTTTAGCATACGCAACAAATTTGCTAGCTGTAGCGGTTGCGAATGCAGATCGACTCATTGAATATGGGTTACAGGGGACAAAAGAAGTTGGAAAGCAGTACAAACCAAGGGAACATTTTAATAAAGTACCTCAAATAGCAACAGCAACCATAGTGTCACTTTGTCTTACATCTACTGTGCAGCAATGCCCATGCATAATTAACAATTATAAAAAATTGTTAGAAACCGGACACAAAATCCTAATGTAAATTTTTTGATTTCATCCACCTTGTTGGCATGCCATTTTGCTTAGACTGACTGCGCTTTTAAAGTGGCCCAACAACGAAAGTCAACCTGAAAAATGTGCTATATCACGTATTTTGGTGTTTGTAAAGACATTTAACATCCTGTGAGGTAAAAAAATAGCTCAACAGCTTAAACGTTTAAAGACATGGTTTCGCAGTTCAGTGAAGAAAGAAAGATTGAATACCATTGCAATTCGCATAAATCAATATTGCAGAGCCGTTTATGACAAGAAACGATGAACACATTCAAAAATTGGAGTATTTAGATTTTTCTTAATTTATAACTTTTTTGTTTCAGACATCACTAAGCGTAGGTGTTTGGTTGACAACAATGTATAACTCCATCCCATTTTATTTTCCACGGAACTCCATTCCTGTTAACACCAACAAAATAAGATCTAGCCTTGAGTGCTGCAGGAGTGAATCACAAATTTGAAAGCCATACATTTCAATTTGGATTGAGTTCGGTCACTCATTTTAATGCATACAATCAACAAAACTGGAATTTTTATGAGAGTAAATGAAAAGTGAAGCATATTTAATAAAGTTTCGCTTGCCATAAAACTGTACGTGCACTCGATAATCATTATTTTTCATTTTAACATTGGTGCAAATTTCGAGTACAGCAAGCGATTTAAAATACCGTATTGACCAGATGCTGACGACCCTAGAGAACCATGTAGCATACTAATAAAAACAGCAAACTGCTGATCAGTGGTTAAAACGTCGTCCAAAATATAAATACTCGTTAAAAACTCAAGAACATTTCAGAAATACCTACAAGAAATTTGTTAGTTGAAAATATTTGATTTCTACTGTTAAATTTAACTCTTAATTTGACAAACTAAAGAAGCATTTCACACCAGAGTTGGGAGGAGGCCGTAGTTTCAGGTTCCAGCCCATTGTAGTTAAAGATGATTTGGCATCAATTGCACTCAATAAGATTTACTATTTTATGTAACAGTCAATTTAATGAAATAGTTGTTGTAAAATATCGAAATAAGAGAAAAATTGTAGACCCATTGTCAGAAATTTCATGTCAGTGCTCGTTTCATTCATATTTTTGACCCTGGCTCGGCTCTGCACTTATTGGACAATTATATATTTTTTGGATAAAAAGCTAGTAGACTAGACGATTTAATACAATTTATAAAACTACAAAGACGTGACTTGGTGATTACACTGCAGTCACCAGTAAACATGTATAAAGTGGATGATACTCCCAAGCAAGCTAGACAAGTTTAATAAACGTGATTAACTATAGATATTTTCTAAAAGCAAATAGCAATTTGACATCACAAAGTATTATAATTTGATAAACGATAACATAGGGCACAAGCATTCAAAACAATGTGTTAATTCTTGGTTGAGCAACTATTGTGAATAAATGCAAAAGTATTTTCAAATTCAACTTATTGCCATAACCGTCGAAAAACATCTAATTCTGATAATCAAGTTATTGCTTAGAAATAGTTTACCTAGCTTCTCTAAACAAAACAGGCACTGATATTAAATTGCTGTTGGAGGGTGGAGCAATCTCATGGACGTATATCTCATCACGATCGCAGATATCAGAGATTTGTGTGTGTGATTGAAATACTTTGTGAAATCGAGAGGCATAAACTTCAACCATGCGCATTCGTTCGACAGGTAATTCGGTGCATAATTCATGAAGTGCTTGGAGAATGGCTTCAGCAGTCGCTGACTTTTCGACATGTACTTTGTACTAAACAACGGTGTAGTAATGAGGCGATATAATTTTGAAACAACAATGTATTCTTAGGAGTATTATCTATTACACGAGAACTTGCAATTAAATATGTTCGTAGAACGCATTATTACTCAAAAATAGTTGTACTGCCTATGATTTAGCAGGAATAATGAAATAAAAAATATATATTAAAGAGAAGTGCAGATTGGCTTCCAAAAAATTGCCAATACAAAACAAATAACCACTAACTAAAATCTTAACTTTTGTGAATTCTAGTTTTGAACAAAACGCAATTCAGTAAAATAAATCTCCGTTGTCAAGGACATTCAACTTTGCGTAATCGCGCCTGAAATCAAAATTCGTTTTCTTCATTTCTAACATTAATTTCCGTAGTCAAAACATTCTTATAATTAATTTACTAATAATGGATTGCATCTACGTAAATATATCAAAAAAGAATCTCTCGGAAATAAGGAAGTGAAAATACTCAAAATTACCTTCATAGGAATGGCGCTGGGATCAAGTTTAATGAGGATTACATTAACCGACTTTTTCTTCTTCACAGGTAGAGGCAGGGAAAGAAAACAATAAGGATCAAATGTCACACTTACTTTACTACATTCAGGGCACACTAGTGTTGACTTAAAGAGTCCATGAAACATGTCAACGATGATAGAATCATTTCTCAATCGATGATTATTTAAAGCTTCTGTCGCTACTTCCTAAATTCACAACTCATTATATATACATTCTGCCAATTTGGATATTCGGTTGCATTGCATGAAAATAGGGGCACAATAAATGTAACCAATATTTGAGAAACCATATAACCGAACGTAAATGCTAATTTAAAAAATTTCGGTTCGGGAGAATGGTTAATCTGTGTTACTTTTTCAGTAAAAACCGACTCCATCTTATCAAATATCTACAAACACTGAATGTATTAAAGCAGGATATTAAGACATACTGATTGATCATAAAAATAATTCATTATTAAATTATGAGTAAAGTACATATATGTAAAACTGTTGAGCAGTCGTCAAAGCGTAATGAAACAACCCATCAATAAGAGCAAATTGGTATAAAAAAACATTGAAAATATTAAAATGTGGAATTCTTGCAATTCTTTGATAAATTCCAAAGCTATACATCCAAAAAAATGTTGAAACTGCACTCTACATTCTACAAATAATGTATAGGTAAATATGCTAATAATTTTGTATACCTCCAAAAATGCGTTTCCGAAATAAAGCAACAGAATTTACAAAAATAATGCCATTGCAATCTACTCCAAGTGACCTCGCAACACAGCCAGAACTAATGAATGACTATATTTAGGTAAGTTTACAATTTTAAAAAAATTAAGCATTTTTCAATGCTTAACGAAGTTTACTATTTTGCCCATTTTTTTAGCGTGCGAACAATAAACACGATGCCCTACGGATTGGCAATGTAGATTACATTAAAATCAGTTTTGAAACAAAACAGAAACATGGCTGGCAAAAAAGTGAGTTTTTGACAAAAATAAACGTTTTAAACGCTTAAAACAATTATTTTTGCTCTTAGACAGGCCAATATCAAGATTCTAAAATTTCACTGAAAATACATATATTAGTAGTAGCAAATACTGAATGATGACAAACTTATGAAAATTTATTTTTCGTTGTATAAACGTAAACTCAAGTTTTGCGGTTTTTGCGGTGGACAATCGGTTGTGATGAAAGTACGAATGGACGAAACCCAAAAAAATATTTTCGAAACATTCCATAAAGTTCTATATAAATTTGAAAAAAAAACATTTAAAAAACATTGCAAAAAAACCAATTGATTTAAACAGGTCGTGTTTAAAATATGCAACCTTGAACAGAAATAATCGGTTTTCTCTGGCTATGAAAAAGATATTAAATAATGACGATATACTGACTATATAGAACTACTGAAAGCAAAAATTATTACATCAATTTCAAACTTTGTAGGAAAACTACAAATTATTTGATGAGCATAAATTCACAATGAACAAAGAAATTAACACATTTCACTATATTTTGGCCAAAGGATACTAAAGAAATTCCTAACAAACCAACTTAAAATTTACGACTTAAACATGGTTATATATTTGAACTATGATTAGAATTGTTCTAAATACAGAATATACAAGTTGTTCAATCGTAAAAATTTAAAATTTTTGGCAATTAAGATCGCGGATGTGTGCTGCAGATCAGCCGCAGTAGATAGCATCGATTGTAAGAGACATTCTTCCATTTGTAGTTGGGAATAACTCCACATTTCAATAGTGAAAAGAAATTCAGTAATTCATTGAATATCTCGGGTTAGCTGAAATTAAAAGACACACATACCAAATAGGATCAATACGTCGTAACAGTTACAGCGTACTAAGCAGTTTATTAAACATACAGTATATGTACTTATATAAAGTATTCATAATCTTAGAATTAGTGCAAATAAATCCATTGCAAATTTAAAAAAACCAAATGTTTGGAAGACTCTAAAAAGTATTTTGATACAATATCAAAGCGTGGCTTTAAAGCATATATAGATTTTTGTCATGTGACTTAACATATTGATCCCAATAATATCTCTTTAGTTTCTATTCAAAATAATAAAAGGTAGCTGGTTGAACTATTTCAACATCTCATAAATATATGTACATGAAATGCATTAAAAAACTATTAGACTTTGATCTCGGATAAAATTTACTTAATCGACTGTCGAGATTTTGGAAATCAAGGTTTGGCTTTCACTCAATTTCCTTATTAACCACAAACAAATGATATATCATTGCCGATAAGATTGTGATCGTTTCACGGGATTAAGTTGCACAGATTAATCAGCTACTTTAACGCTCTTTTTCAGTGAACGGTTCGTCAACTCGATTAATCAAGAGGTCAAATAAAGATAATCAACATAGTGTTTCCATACAATGATTCATTCAAACACCAACTTAATTGCTGTTAAGAAAACGAGTTGATATTTTATCGAGACAAAAATTCAAGTTATTTTAATTGTTCTGTCTAGAAATCGTTTATTGGAAATATCGGATTGATTTCTTAAGAAAACTTTAAATATTTTAACTTTACTATTGTATTACTATTTTATTGAAAATTCGGTTACAAATGTAAAAGCGAATTCGGCCGTAAAAACAATACGTTGTTGAGAGTAGAGCACTCAAAATATCTTGAAATCGCATGATTTTTCCCTTTTGCAAAAATAACGCGATTAATTTGATGTGTCTCGAAACGTTGACAAAACTGAAAACATCCCTTTAGACGAATTGTATTGCAAAACCAAGTCCTCGATTAATGATAAGTTACTAAATTAACTACTATCGAAAAATGCTACAAAAGGTATCGTAGTTTTGCAATGTATGCCTATATCTGCTATATAATTACCGCATCTGGTCTGCCATCTGCTTCTTTAATTTGTATATATGGTTTCTTTTGAATTCGATTGAGATCTTCGTGAAGCCCATCGAGAAGAAATGCTAATAATTCTTGGGCGTCTTGTTGCTGGTAACCAGAAAATTGTGGAGCAAAACGTCCTACTTGTGTCTAAATATACATTTGAAAAAAAGTAATTTAAAACAGGAATATCAAAATAATGTCTTGTTATTCCCAATAAGATACAGTGTGTATCATAAATAACTACAGAATAAATTGCAGTGTGTGTGAGTGAATGAGAAAACTACTTATGCATATCTAAAATTGGCTATTATGTTTATTATGGGATTTGTTGTTATTAATACATATTCACTTAACAATGCATCAACATTAACGATTTCATTTTAGTAAACATGGATTTGTCTAAACGTATTGATTTATTTAAATGTTATTATCAGTCTGCAATGAATCCAACAGCAGCACTGTGTCAATTTCAAACTGAGAAAAAATTAAAGAAACCACCATCTATTCTTCATGCAATGATAGATTTATATGAAAAGTTCAAAACAACAGGTAGTGTATGCGACAAATAGAAGCGAGGCAGGCCAAGTCATGACAATGAAGAAACTGTTTCTGCAGCTATTCAAGAAGTTAGTGCAAAACAAAACATTCGACGGGTAAGTAATGTTTCTGGCATATCGAAATCAACAGTACATCGCGTCATAAGAAAAAAATTATTATTGAAGGGGAAAATTAAAATTATGCAAAAACTAACTCCAAATGATTATGCTACCAGAAAGGAATTCGCAAAGTGGTGTTTGGAAACAATTATTGACAATGTGGAAAATGTGTTGTGGACAGATGAAGCGTACTTCCATTTGGATGGATTTGTGTACATTAAAAATGCATACATATGGAATCACGAAAATCCTCATGTCATTACAGAGAAACCTCTTCAATCTCCTAAAATTTGAGTTTGGGTAGGATTTTCCGGCAAAACCCAAATTCCTCCTCTCATCATTCAAAGTGGTACTATAGATGGCGACAAATAGCTCGAAATTTTACAAAATCATGCCATTCCTTATCTTGAAAGACATCGAAATGCAGTTCTACAATCTTCCACCAAGGCAGCGCTCCACCACATACCAATTGTAATGTTAAAAAATTTTTGCTCAAAAATTTTCACTAATGATAGGATAATCAGTCGGCATTTCCCTAACACATGGCCACCACGTTCGCATGATATTAACCCAGTTGACTTTTGGTATTGGGGAACCCTGAAAAGAATAATGTACACTAGTGGTAATCCATCTTCACTAGAAGACTTGCAACAAAGAGAGTTAAATGCTGCTGAGCAAATAACACGTCATGATGTATCTAATTCTATTGGCAGTTTTCTGGACAGGCTGCAGCTCCTTGAAGACAGTAATGGTGGTCATACAGAACATATTTTGTAATCACATGCTACACTTCTTTAGTCTATACCACTATCCATTGTATTAATACATTATTTGTTATTGCCTTTGCATATTACTTTCTGTAGTTATTTATGGGACACACTGTATAATACTACCACGAGTGATGACTTCAATTGCGGAGCCTCATAGTAACGCATTTTGTTTTGTGGTTTGTGTATGCGCATATGAAATACTTGAAATCGTTGTTTCAGATCAAAAGTATTTCTACATGTCGCAAAAGCGGCTATCAATCGACACAGAGACTGCTAAAATGTCATTTGCAGTAATAGAAGTTACTTTAAATGGCTATTATGCCATAAGAAACGAAGATGATGAGCATGAGATCGAATTTTATTAACTGATAAAAACTTATTAATATAAACATTTGTAACTATAATAAATAGTGAAGCTTTGAATACTCGCTGTAGCGATTAGTGCGATTTGATAAAAACAATTGCAACGAATGTTTAGGGGAGATGACGAAACAACCATTTGAGAAAAGACAGTATTTATTAAACCTTTATTTCTTGCCAATAAAATAAGTTTATTGATCGAAACATTTAAATATAAAAAATATCATCGTAATATATATAAAATATATCGTTGGACCTAAAATTGAACTTTATGTGGAAAAACTGGATTTTAAAAGGTCAATAAGAACATAAATAAACACATGCAATAAATTGACAAATTCCTGCATAAAACCCCTAAAATATGACACAAATTCTTCTCGATATTAGACGAGCTTCTTTCGACATTGGCACAGGAAGGCTCGCGTTTTGTAATAGTGTAACATCAGTTGGTAGTTGTTATTTATCGGCCAGATCACGCGTTTTCGTGTTGACTAGTGTGTGTACATATTGTAAATACGCTTTGTATATAAGACACCCAAGCATCTGTAAATGGAGAAATAGTTTAACCGTGTTCTCTTGTTAGGTAGAATCAACCCAGCATAAAATAGCCAATACAAGCAATACAGTTCAGATAATGACATAACTTTAAAACAATGAGCTTTTTCACTAGCAGTAGCTTTTGACGTAGGCCATGGACATGCATAGGCATTTCAAAACAAGACGTCGCAATGTCATCAATAAACAATAGTTAAACAAAACGGGGTTATACTCAATTGGCTGGCGAAATGTGTAATGTAAACATTCTAGTTACCACATGACCCACAATAGAGAAATCTGTTTGTTCATTGGGTATTGAAAGCATTATCAATGAAACAAAGCAGAGCACAATGCAGTAATTTTCAATAATATATTACTTTCTGAACCTAAAAAGTAAATTTTCGCAAAAATGAACCTATGGGGCTATATGAATTTGTGATTGCGGCTAATTGTGACCCAAGCGTAATTAGGAAATCGATTGATGAATTTCTCAATAAAATAAATTGGAATATTATTTCATATATAAAACTTCAAATATATGTCCGTATATACGGAAAAAGATAATTCAGTTTCAAGTTGTCGCTTCTTGTTGCAGCTTGTAACGCCAATGTTTGCATATAAAAGAATGCAACGAAAAAATCATTTGCAGACGCAGTTCCTTTCATGTTCGTTTGCCACTCTAGTTATTGAAACAAAACAATGATTTTTCAATGGCGTTAAGAAAAAAACGAAGCTTGAAAAAGGGCCTGTTTTCCATTTGGCTCTAGCTTTTCAGATAGAGGTATTGCATAAACCTCTTCATAATTTTTCAAGAACTTCACTCATTACAGGTCTTCCTTCTTCGTCGAATCTTTTTAGTCTTTTCATCTGGCATCATTTAAGTAGGTGCTTAAAGGTTCCGTATGTTTTCAATTCACATGGAAACACCATTCACGACATTGACTGGTGAAGTTGACAATAGAAATTATTTCTATTGCGAATGATAATGTATCGCTCTGACTGACAATCGAAACCATACCTTATATCTTAGATATGATGTTGTGATAGTTCCAAAAACTATTTATGTAGAACCTATGTTCAAAAGTATTTGTCAAATATTTGATTGATATTATGTCACATAGTCTATTTCGTATATAAACCAACCTTAAACATCCTAGGGATTAATGAGCTATGTCTTCCTGACCACATTTGATGTATTAACTCGCCATATGACCGTGCTATTTCACCCTTCATGCCCAAAGGATTTGTTGAATTAATTTCTTTCAGATAATATTCACCTAAAAATATTTGCAAAAATAATAATAATAAAAAAACATACTTAAGAAATATTCAGTCAATGGAGGAGTATTGCTCATGCACTGCAAAGCTGAATTCATAAAGCATGTATTTCCTACATTGGCCAATCCACATAACCCAGGTGTATAATGCTTAGAAACAGTATCGGAAACAGATGGACTGTAAGCGGCACTTATAGATGAGCTAATGAAAATATGTAAAGGTGTAAATTAGCAAAGTCTTACGATCGCAAAGGTCGGTGCCATTTACCATCATCACCTCTTGGTTCAATCATAATAATCATTGAATATACACCTTCATATTCTAAAGTACTTTTGGACATCAATTCAAAGGAGCTTGTGCCCTGAGGCTCTTTAAACCAAAGCCTACATTCACGACCATTGGGAATTGTATAAAAATTTCGAAGATCTTTTTCGATTTCGTCTATAATATATTTGGTTTATAAAAACGTTATATAATTGTTACCAATTGTCGCAGTTTTGCTATATTTACGTAGGCGCAATTCAGATGATCCCGAACCAAATTTGCTAACTTTAATGTCTACAGGATAAACTTCTACACGAGCATATTTGGTATATCTACCAAGTTCGATAACTTTTCGTTCAAGTGCAGTCTGGTTTGACGCAAGCCCATACCAGGAAAAAAGATGTCTCCAAGCTTCTTCTGGCACTAATATATAATGTAATTCATCTTGAAGTTGCTGCTTTAATTCGCCATTTTCTAAAAAACGAAGTTGTCACTGAAAATTTGGGTCTAAAAAACCTTCAAGCAAGGTGGAATTATCAATAGGACCAGGATGTGACGAGTCATTCGCACCTTCATTGTAATCCCAGTTGACAAATTGTTTGAAAGTTCTTATCCATTTAATGTCAATAATATACCTAAATTGTTTAGTTTTGAATTGATATCAAAATACATACCAGGAATCGCCAGGCGATAATTGCTTTATAATTAGGTCTTTTATTAATTCACATTGATCTTTTCGTGAAGGAATTTTTTGCTTATCAATGCAAATAGTCATTAAATATAAACTACCTTCACAAAATTAAACAATAATTCACTAATTTCTGTTTGTGTAGCTATTTGACTATGTGTTAAACGTAGGTGCAAAATTTGGCAAATTGAAGAGGAGTGAATAATAAGCATGTCTTATAGATTATGTAATATTCTATTCACAGAGTGTAGATATGAACCTACATTTTAGCAAACAACTATGAAATACTAAGTTTTAGAACATTATTAAATATATCATTTGGAAATCATAAAAATGCTTCTGCTTGAAATTTATAAAAATACTTTGCTAGTAGATTTTTTAAAACTGCTGAAGTTGCTTGCTAAATATAAAGTTTGCAAGGAATGTTTGATAAATAATGTAGAAATTATTAGCATTTCGATGGAATTTGTTCTTACTTCATAAAAATAATTATATTTATTTTTGATTCATTTATAAATTATCACATATCCTTTGTAAAGATGTGGGTACTTTTTGACAAGAGTGCTTTGTTAGGATTGGAAAAACACTTATTTATACCCCTTAGTGCAAAAACTTAACAAATTTTTAACAAATCCAGAGCTTAAAAGTTGAGTTCAAGTATTTATGCTTCACCTCATGTTTAAGAATTTGCAATTGATAAGGAAATTGAATGAACATAATTGATATTTTATCATAATGAGTTTGATTTTTGCAATAATAAATTACTCCTCAGAGTTGTTATATTGAGTATTGTGATTCCATAAGGATTGACTTTTTAATATTCTGAGATGCAAATACTCTCCTTAGAATAAATATAAATGAGGCTTAGAATCACAATCATGAAAATAAAAATAAAAATTTCATTCCTTCAATTTTAAAACTTGATTATTTGCTGAGATTTGTTCTTCCCTGAATGGGTTAAACATTGCTCTTAATCTCATATAGAAATATTTGTATAAATAATGTTATATATATGAAGCTAATGAATAAAATTGAATACCACTCCACCTAGTTAATTGGATAAATCAATACATGAAGGATGAGTGTACACCAAATTTAAATATTGTTGTCAGTTCAATCAGGCAGACCATTATAAGTGGAAATTTATTTATCTATGAAACCAATGACATCACTTATGAAAACTTAAATATTACAAGGAACTATTGTGATGTCTCAAAGTATTCAGATGACCTGCACCTAATTGGTGAGATCTTTGTAAAGGTAATTACATTTAATCCCAAAAATTAAAATGCCAAAGAAATAAATAACCAAATACTTATGACATAAAAGAGCAAACAATTAAAACACCAAAAAATAAAATCCCAAAGAAATATAATGCCAAATCTAAATAAAATGCCAAAGAATTAAAATACCAAAAGTGAAAATGCCAAAGAATTAAAATACCAAAAGTGAAAAT
>CABFPE010000101.1:403196-415521 GCA_900660155.1 Hofstenia miamia
CTACCTTAAATAAGTTTACCTTGTAAAATCATTTTTGAGACTTTTCACAATATTTGCATTCTGTAAAGTGCATAAGATAAAAAAATAATTTTCCTAAATTGCATAAATCAGATACATGTATTATACAAACTCTATTGAAATTCTAAAAAAATTCCAATTAGGGATATATTTAATCACATTACAATTAACTAACGCCTTTGTTTAAGTATGACAGCTTTTAAAACAAGTCATAAAAATGAATAAATTTCACTATAAAAGTATATTTATGCAAATCAATATTTTTTATTAAATAGTAATCTTTTGTACATAAATATATATTGCACTCCTTGTAATATGATTAAAATGCAAAGGTCATGAAATAATTTGATATTACACCCTCATGTAGCGTGTTACTATTTAGCACAACCAAATTCTATAAACAACACTCTGATTGGAGTGCCACATTTGAATTTGATTGCCTTCCCTTAATTTGGTATTTTAATTCTTTGGGATTTTCACTTTTGCTATTTTAATTCTTTGGCATTTTCGCTGTTTGGTATTTTAAATCTTTGGCATTTTATTTCTGTCTGTTTTTGATCTTTTATTTCTTTGGTATTTTCATTATTTGGGATTAAAATTTATGGATTATAATTTTTTGTGTTTTAATTTTTGGCCTTCTCTTTCTAAACCCTTTGTAAATAGTTCAGAAGAGACCTAAAGTACAGTACAAAGATTTTTTCTATTTTTTTAACAATTCTACATCATCAATTACAAAAAATCATAAAACTATTTACACAATTAGCATAAGCAAAGTTAAGTAGAATGCATTAAAGTGAAAACATAAACTAGAGTTTTCAAATAGCACACAATCAAATGATGATGAAGTTGAATTAAAATACTTCAACAACCACAACTCTATGATGGGGTTCTCACTCTGCTTCCTCCTCTCCCATAGAAGAAAGGGACAAGCCATAAACAGATAGTTTCAAGTAGTGTAGGCAAAACAATTCTAAAACTGAACCATCCTAATGTTAACAATATTATTGTATACATATCACGTCAAGTCTGCATTCTAAACATATATATATATATATATATATGCATATATATATATATATATATATATATATGTTTACTACTACTACTACTATGTATATATCCTAGTGTGAATCTTTGAAAACTTTTGATGGTTTTCATTGATGTATGCTGGCATTAAGTGTATTTCACGATTAAGAGGTAATGTAGAGTCACTCAGGGCCTACTTTTTTTCAAACTTATTATTATTGGCCCTCTGAAATGGTGTTGCATCTTTTTGACATTTTGATTCTTTGATTTGCTGCTATCTATTTGTATCAATTTCTTTTAATCAATTATTTGAATTTTGAGTGTAGTTAATTTGATAGTGTTAGTATTTGTCCCCTCAATTTGAATTATGTGTGACTGCTCATTTTAACTTTGTGAGGGAAACTGTGCTTTGAAATTGTAAACAAGTCAGGTAGTAAGTTACAGATTTTTGTAATAAATACCAAAGCACACAATAAATTCAGCTTCCTTCTACTGTGTTTGGTCTTTTCAATTATTTATCTATAAACCCCTTTAGATTTGTTGATTAAAGATTTGTTAATGATAACTGTTGTTTAAGATCTGGCAACAATTCAGGAGGAAACTGCACCAGGTCTGGGGCTACCAATAGCTCCTTAACAGTGACAGCCCGAATTGTGGCCACTTTAGGTTACAACTACATGTAGGGAATAATATCTTTTATTTAATCTATTCATACATGCACTTAATAATTTACACCTTGCAAATATACTATGCTGTTGGTGAACATGAATGCACAGCAATTATTTGCCTGTTATTTATTATTTATTTACATGAGCAGAGATAAGAGAACTCTGAGATAAATTGTATATTTAGCTAGAAATTAATACTTGAGACACACAATTAGCACCTTGGCAAGTAAGGATGGCTTCAAAGATATGGCTTTGGCATGATGCCATGTGAATTGGTCAATGCTGAAGTTCTTTTTGGAATGGAATTTCTTTATTTGTTAGGCCAAAATCAGTGAACCACCAATGTATGTTTTCTGTTGGAATGTGGGTCACACTCTTCTATGGTAGACTTTCCAAACTTTGATCTAAACTCTTGAGTTACCCAGTACCACTAGATTAGTCAGCCCTCCCCCATGATTCTATATGGTGACCCTGACTTGATTCTGGACAAATTAGGGTGTCAGTTAAATTCTCTACTCTATTCTGTTGAAGTGTGCTGGCAAATTGATCCCTGGAGATGTACTCTGATTGCAAAGCTTGCATACATACTGAAGCAGTCATCTGATTTTTGCCTGGTGATTGTGATATAGTGCTGAGCTGTTACTGTTTCTATATTGTACTTGGCTTTTTTCTCTTTGGTGCAAGCCAGCCAGGATAGTTGTTTCCCCTACCTGTGAATCAACTTCAGTACTAATCAATGCATAACTTTGCCTCTTATGTTATTTTTACTGCAGTTCTGTGCTTTTGGAGCTGTCACCAAGCTTTGACGTTATTCTTACTTGTTTTGGTTGTTACCTTGTTGTAGTCTTGTTCTTCTAGAATTTGGATTTAATACTGTACCCTACACATGCTGTTACTGTTATTAGCTTTTGTTTGTCTGAACCTGGATGGAATCCCTCTCAAATTGTTGGAATTGTTTTCTGAATTTTTCTTACTGTTTTTTTGTTGTTTCTTTTACTAAATGGAATTTAGTGTTTTATCTCATAATGGGACTCCCACGCAGGGTCTCCCCAGTGTGAGCATTAGCAACCTGAACATTGCTCCTCACACCATTGGAATTAGTTCTATTGCTTCTCCCTTGTAATTTGATCCCTACTTTATTCCCCCAAAGACTCCAATGACTCTGAAACCTCAGAACACCAAAATGGATCAACTTCACACTGCCTTGGATAAAGAAACTAGTAAATGCCTTGCTTGTGAGCAACACCTAGATTTGCTTCAAGCTGAAATGCAAGAGCATGCCCAAGATACCCAACTGAGGAAGCACCATTTCATTGATTTGATTAATGCTCTAGAGATCCAACTCCAGACCTTGGCAATGCCTCTGCCTACTTCTCTGCTGTGCCAGAGCAGCCTGCCTTGTTTGTTACCTCCCCTTCAGAGTATATCACTCATAGTGTTCAACAGGATGTCTGAATGTCTGTCAGAGCAAATCTCTGAAATGATTTCTGCCCGCCTTCCAAGCAGCCCCATTGTCTCTACTTGCACACCATTTACACCACAATTCATTACTCCCATTACCTCTTTCACAGCTAGAGAGCCCAACTTCACACAGTCAGTTTTGACTCAGGTTCCCATGCTGACCATGATTACTGCTCGAATTTCATCTGTGCCAAGTGCAACTCTTTTGCCTCCTACACCTGTAAATAACTGTGTTACCCCTACTGATGTGACTCCAAATACTCCACCACAGTCATGCAATCTTTCCATGTCTGCTCTTAAGAGTGGCCAATACTGCTTGCTAACTTATTTAATTGTCATTCAATATTACCTAAATTCACCAGAAAGTTTGACAAAATTTCTCAATCTTTTGAAGAGTGGTTCTTTCTCTTTGAACTAACCATGCAGCAGTACAATGCTACCCAAGACAGCTGCCATCACTCAATTCCCCACATACTTTCAAGGTATCAAGTACAATCAGTACATGATGTTAGATCAAGATGTGAAGACTAGTTATCTGCTTCTTATTGGATATTTTGAGGACCATTATAAGACCCCCCATATCAAACATCAGTACAAAACACTACTTTGTGATCTCTTGTTCAAGAAATGTGATGACGTTTGCACATACATCACACAAGTAGAAAGTCTGGTTTGTCTAAGTAAACTCACCCCTGAGTATTTGAAGCATGATCTTTTTTCATACATCTGACCAGGAATGTTCTCTCAAGTCACCTGTTGGCTTAGCTACCCAGTCAAACTAGTTGGAGCACCACCTCCTAGAAAATGTGTGCATGATGTTCTGGTAATCACTTTGCTGTTGTGAACTAATGTAATCCCAGTTAATATAAATGGATCCCGGGTAAATGTCACCATTGATACCACGGCCTCAGCCTTGATCATCAGCATTCCTGTTGTTCTAAGCTGTGCCTGTCACAGAATGACCATCTGCTGGATACCTTTGGAAATTCCCTCTCACTCAAAGGTCACATACCAAACCTAGAGTTACACATTTGGCAGGAACTTTTTGTTGTTGATCTAATTGTTATCAATATGTGCAGTCAACTGCTTCTGTATGACATAATTTTGAGAAATGATTTTCTTGAGCAGAATTCATGCATTATTGATTATGGTAAAAACACCATCTCCATCAGAGAAAGTGAATGTTGGCAAGAGCTTACCACCATCCTGAGCCAAGACATCTCTTTGAGTTTTCTGAGTGTGTGATTGTGGAGCCTCATCATTGGCAATGTGTTCCTGTCACCACCAACTCTGCTTATACTGGAGATGTTATGATTTCTGGATTTAAGGGAAACACTTCTGTGGAATTAACTTCTCACCTAATCTCTGTCTTGTTTTGAAAGGAAAAACATGTGTTACTGTTTTAAATAGTTCTGATTCCTTAGTCAAAATAGATCCATCTCAATTGAGGCTCATTGCAACTCTGGTTCATCTGGAGTTTCAGACCACTGCCTGCTCACCAATCCTAATTGCCATCCACAATCTGGCAGAGCCAAGTGACAACATTCAGATCCCCCTTGTTAATGAGTGGACACATCTGCATCTTAGTTCTCAAGAGTGTGAGTCACTTTCCCATCTGCTCAGACAGCATTATTAGGTCTTTAATTATGGTTTGATCAGCATTGGCCAGGCAGTTGGAGAACAGCATTCCATCATAACCAAGAATGATCATCCAATTTGCTTGCCCATCAGAAGAGTACCAGAAAACCTTTGGGAGGAGTATGAAAAGATCTTAAGCAACCTCATAGAAAGTGACATTATCCAAGCTAGCAATAGCCCCTACATGGCTCCCACTGTCTTCATTAAACAGGGCAACAAGTATTGCATTTGTGTTGATTTCAGAAAGCTTAACAATATGACAGCAAAAGATGTGTACTCACTCCTGCACATCAAGGATCTCCTTTATGAAGCAAGTTGATACAAGTTATTCAGCTGCCTCAACCTGCAATCTTACTGGCGGATGCCAATGAAGCCCACTGATACTTTGACAACTGCCTTTATAACTCCCTACAGCCTCTTCAAATGGAAATATATGGCTTTTTGGCTCTGCAACACCCCTGTGACTTTCCAGCACTATGTTATCCACGTGCTTAGAAATGATGCCAACATACTTGAACCTTAAACCTGGCATAATGGCCTATATGGACGATATTCTTGTCACCAGTAATAATTTCTCTGAGCATCTGGAAAGGCTTGGACACACACTTAGCTTGTTATAAAAGTCTGGCCTTTGAGTCAATGGGAACAAGTGTTCTCTGTTACAGCCTCACATCTCCTTTTTCTGAAGAATTCTTGAACCTGGTCATATCTCCATCAAGAATGATGCAAAAGACCATCTTGATAAAATCAAAACTCCCCATTCTCATAAGGATGTACAATGACTCATGAGATTCTTGAATTACTATGGCGCCTTCATCTTGGAGTTAGCTAACAAAACAAAGCACATCTCCAACCTACTGTGGTGCAATGTTGAATTTAAATGGCACTGGATCAAGCAGGAAGAGCTTGACAATGTTAAGAAATAATTTAGAAGAATTCCCAGCTTAAACACACCAGATTACTCAAAGGAATTCCTTATCAACTGTGATGCCAGTTCCATTGCTATCAGTGGTGTGCTTAGTCAGATAATTGATGGGAAAGAGAGCCCCATCCAATATTTAAGCTGCAAGCTCCAAAATGCTGAGCTAAATTATGGCACAACCAAGTCAGAAATGCTTGCTCTAGTCAAGAGTCTGAAAAAGTTCTTGTTTTTTCATACTGGGATGCCAGTTTACTGTGTGCACTGACAACTCAGCAATGGCATGGGTGAGGAAATTCTCCAGGGCAAATCTAATATTGTCACCCAGTGGATTGAGTACTTGAAAGATTTTACCTTTTCCATCAAACATTGTCCAGGGAGACTGCAAAACAATGCAGACTATTGGACTGCTCTTCTGGGCTATGAGTGCAATCTCCAGAAGCTGCCTGGAGAGAAAACACCATTTGGGTTTATCCCATTCAGTGACTATGAGTGTCTGCCTAAGATCAACACAGACCAATATGGAAACAAGATCCTCCCCATTTTGGTGAAGGAGGAGATTACTGAAGTGGAGATTGTACATCACCAACACCACAACAAAGTGTTAAGCAAGATTATTGCCAAGCTGAAAAATGACAACCATATCCTCAGGCCCATTGCTAACAGGTATTTTTGGCACTATAATTGGGAACTTGGCAGTTCCTGAATACTTTTCAATAGATCTAGTATGGAAGATTCATGAGAATGTCTACTTAGGTATCATTTAAACTGAGCAAACATTTAATGCAAGATACATTACTATTGGTATTAGAGCCACCATGTAGGATGTAATTGACAAATGCACCACTTGTCTGTTGCAGGGAGCCAGACATTTTCTGGAGCAGCAAGCTGAGCTGCACAGCAGAGCTGCAGAATGCACAAACAAAGTTGTACATATGGATATCAAGAAACTCTCTACCAATGAGGAGGGATACCAGTACCTCCTCATACTTATTGATCACTTTACCAAATATGCTCAACTCATCCCCCTAGACAGCACCACTGCTGAGATTATTGGAGAGAAAGTGGTCAAGGAATGTGTCCTCAAGTTTGGGCCCATGGAGCACCTAATTTCAGATTGCAGCCCTCAATTTGAAAACCATCTCATGGAAACCTTGATGAAGGAGCTTGAAATACTACATGAATTTACCACTATGTACCATCCACAGTCAAATGGAGTTGTTGAAAGACTTAACCACACTGTTATTAAGCTGATCTGAGTTGCCCTTGCCTGAGCAGCAGGCAGGAATTGGAAATGTGTCATTGAGGCAGTAGAGTATTTTTATAACACCACTGTGCATACAACTACTAAGGTGGTCCTTTTAAGGCCATGTTTGGCTGAGAGGTGAGTATGCTCCTTTCAATTATGCTTCCAGATTATAATGAACCTACATTAGAGAATTTTGTGAATTGTATGTTACATGAATTTCAAGAGGTACACTTAACTATCTGTCAGAATACTAATCAATCTGTTATCCATCAATGGTGGAATTTCAATCACAAATTGTATGGTGAGCCTCACAAGGTTGGGGGCAAAGTTTTTGCATATTTTCCTCACCAGATCACTGATGCAAATCAAGTATGAAAGCTTGTCACCAATTGGCAGGGTCCATTTACCATTACAAAGGTGTTAGATCACCATCAATATCTACTAAATAATGTGAGAGTCATCCACTTCCAATGGCTCAATTGAATTATTAAGGATATTAGTAATGTTATCATTGACCCTAATAGCAAATTTCCACTTGTTGATGATGGAGTGAATGAACTTGAGAATTATACTAACCTCACTGAATTTGAGAAAGATGACCTCTCCAAAGTCAAGTATGACAATAATCTTGGTAATAGTAGCAACATTACTGCTACTTGTATTTTGCCTAGATTTAAAGTTAGGGACCATGAGTATTTAGATCACTTAAATACCCAAGATTGGGAATTTAATTAATCTTTATGTTTTGGAAACTAAGCCATATCAGATGAAACAAACTGAAAATCAGTCACCCACAAGAAGATGAGTGAGGTGAAGACACAGGAGGAGTAAAGTAGCAGACTGCATGACTACTTGGGGCAGAAAATGGCCCCTCAGGAATCTGAGGAGTTAAGTAAGTAAAGAGTGCCTTTTGCTAATTTAAGTGTGAACATTCAAACACCTTGCAGTGACTTGATAACCCCCTCTAGTCCCAGCCCTTTGTCATGTGCTTCTACCAGTGTTAGGTCCCAGAAAATGAAGAACAGCAATGTAAGATTTCTAAGGTAGGAGATGAAATGTTACATTTGTACTTTATTGCAACCCCTAAGGCAGTTAGTTTTGTGCACAATAACTTGTCAGAGGAAACAAAGAACAAATTACACTGGACATACAACACAAAGATCATCACATGTGCAGTGGATGTCATTCCCTTTGTCATCAATGTGGAGCATAGACCATGTCCATACCATGTTTGATGAGGATTTTAACATAATGCACCTGTGCCAGCTACTTAACAACAAGTGTGCCATTCAAAAATTTGAGTGTGTCAACATTGATTTTGAGAATTTACTTGTCATTTACTTCTTCTGAGTTGGCAAGGTCAACCAACCTAAAAAATGGAGAAAATTGAAATAGCATACAGGCTAGCAAAGGTCAAGAACATTTGTCTGGTGATGTTTGTCAAAGGAGAGTATCAGGATGAAATACCTGAGGAAGTCATCAACCTCCACTTCAGAATGGAAAATTTAATGATCCTCTACACTCACTACTATTGTCCCACCAGCATGTACCAATTCAGTATCTTTTCAATAACCAAACTCATTTATACCAACCTTCTTTTGTGTAAGAAAATACCTACCCATCACCTCACAGTCAACACAAGGTTGATTATAGATGCTGTCACCCAGTTGCAAATGCTTGAATCTATCTCAGCTAACTGGCCCAGTCTTGCCTTAGTTACAAACATGCCCATTAGTTTTGCATTCTCCCAAAGCACTGCAACATTAGCAGAAATCAATGAGGTCTGGACTAATCTCAAGGCATATAGGAACCCCAAGTCTGTTTGGCCCAAAATTAATATCAGCAGCCCTACTTCACAATATTCCAGATCCATTGAAAGGCTCCTCATTGAGCTCCATATAGCCTATATGTCACAAGATCATCAGAATTTTGCTGAATGCATGTTTTCAGAGAAGTTTGTGCCACCCCTTCAGTCTCATGGAGAATTTTGGGTCCTGTCTATTTTTCTAAAGGAAGATCCGCACATCTAACTCCCCCTTGACCAAAGCACCTGAGAGTGCCTAGCTAAGAAATGCAGGCATGAGCTGGCCATTTGCCCTACTGCATGGAAAATTAAGAACTGTTTGCTCCATTCATGTTCACCTCTGTTGTCACCTGGAAAAACCAAGAAAGCAATGGAAAGATTTAAAAAGTTTTATGCTCACCTTATTGGTGCTAGTAGCCCCTTAGGGTGCCTTCCACCTCAGATGATTGTCAACCACTTAGGGTTTGCCTTTGCTGACCTCAACATATTCTCAGCAACCCTCTGTAAATATATGTGGGGAGCCACATCTGAGATGAAATTCAGGTCTCTTGAGCTTGACAACATGTTGCTCTGCACAAGGCACCTGATCCACTGTGACCCTGGGTTGACACAGCAATTCTTAGAATTAGTGGCCCATTACAATGTCTATAGTCAACCATGTCATTGAGAAAAATCAAGACAATGATGTTTTGGGCTTAATGAAATGGTGCCTAACCAAAATGTTTACCAAAGAGGAATTAGTACTTCTACAATCACCTGGGCAACAAATAGCCTTGGACATGGAATGTACCACCTCCTGCCTTTGAATCTCCAACTTGCAGATTGCCAAACTCCATGAGCATGGGCTCTGCAGCAAGTTTTGGGATTCTATTAAAGATGTTAAAATAAATTATCCAGTCACTATTGGGACTGCCACATTAAGAGAGAAAATTGCACTAGATAACATTGAGGATAATGCAGATAAACACAACTTGCTTTTTATCCCTCCACCATGTATCATGACCCCACTCATCTTGCCAGAATAGCACATCAAGAAGGGATGAAGGAAAGTTGCTGCAGCCCTCTCTGAGTCCATTAACTATGTCTCCACTGCAACCAAGATTAACAAAGCAATGCAGACACAGGAGTATAAAGACACCAGAGACACCCTACTCAAGAGTGGGAACCCAGAACATATGTACATTGATGGTAAGCTCACAGTTAAGGATATTTTTCAGAAGGGACAACCAATCTCTACTCAGTTAACAAAAGTACACAACAAGATTGTGACTTTGGACCCCGATGTTCTTATTTTATTTCAGGCATCCAGTGATTTGATGTGGATCAATAATGTTGAAACCCTCACTTGATACTATGATATTATGAAGTGCATCAAGATTATCACCATGCTAAAAACAGAGGTTACCAATCCTGAAGAGATGATGTTATAGTAGGTCAATGAGTACTGCTCACTGTTTATGGATCATGTGATGAGCATGGGATCACTAAGAGAGGTCTTCATCCACTTCTATCCAAAGACCCAGATTAGCCCTGAAGATGCCCATACCTCAGACATGGATGTGCTCATGACTTTCATGATAGCACTGAAAGGCCTTTGTCTTTATGAGAGATTCTATGACACATTTACATAGAGGCTGAACAACTTAAGAAGAAACTGTCCAATTAGTGCCTGTTTACCTGAGATTGAGCTCTTCCACATGAGGAGTGAAGAAGTTACCCAGTGACCTAGATATGCTGAAGTTAAGTCATGGGATAACATCTTAGACACAGAAATGATTGAGGAGACACAAATGCTCCTGTCTGGTCCAACAGTAAAACTCCTACGACAAACTTAACCAGCAATGGAGGGGGGGGGCGTG
This sequence comes from Hofstenia miamia, assembly GCA_900660155.1. Taxonomy (NCBI): domain Eukaryota; kingdom Metazoa; phylum Xenacoelomorpha; order Acoela; family Hofsteniidae; genus Hofstenia; species Hofstenia miamia. The sequence continues at coordinate 413,839 of CABFPE010000101.1, forward strand.
TAGAGTCACTCAAGGCCCTATTTTTTCGAAATTATTATTTTTGGCACTCTAAAATGGTGTTACATCTTTTTGATGTTTTGATACTTTGATTTGCTGCTATCTATTTCTATCAATTTCTTTTAATCAATTTTGGAATTTTGAGTGTAGTTAATTTGATAGTGTTAGTAATTTTCCTCTTGATTTGAATTATGTGTGATTGCTCATTTTAACTTTGTGAGGGAAACTGTGCTTTGAAATTGTAAACAAGTCAGGTAATAAGTTACAGATTTTTGTAATAAATATCTGAGTCAATGTAGCAAAGTGCACAATAAATTTGGCTTCCTCCTACTGTGCTTGGTCTTTTCAATTACATATCTATTAACCCCCTTTAGATTCATTGATTAAAGATTTGTTAATGATAACTGTTGTTTAAGATCTGGCAACAATTCAGAAGGAAACTGCACCAGGTCTGGGGCTACCAATAGCTCCTTGATGGTGACAGCCCAAATCATGGCTGATTTAGGTTATGGTTACGTATAGGGAATAACATCTTTTATTTGATCCATTCATACATGCACTTAATAATTACACCTTGCAAATATACTATGCTGTGGGTGAACATGAATGCACAGCAATTATGTGCCTGTTATTTATTATTTATTTACATGAGCTGAGATAAGAGAACTTTGAAATAAATTGTTTATTAAGCTAGAAATTAATACTTGAGACACACAATTAGCACCTTGGCAATTAAGGATAGCTTCAAAGATTTGGCTTCAGCATGATGCCATGTGAATTGGTCATTGTTGGAGTTCTTTTTGGAATGCAATTTCTTTATTAGTTAGGCAAAATTGGTGAACCACCAATTTATCTTTTCTGTTGGAATGCTGGTCACTCTCTGCTATGGTAGACTTTGCAACCTTTGATCTAAACTCTTGAGTTACCCAGTACTGCTAGAGTAGACAGAGTTCCCCTGAGTTACTATTGTAGAATCATTGGCTGGTAGGGAAACTTAACTAGAAACTTAATTGACTCTACAGAAGGTTTGAATAGCATTTACATAACAGCTACGATTCCGGAAAAAGGAATAACACAGAATTTATAACATATAGATGTAACATTGGTAATTCATCCAAGTAACAGAACTACTTTTAGGTAAGAACCAAGATGACCAATTCCTATGGCTTCCAGCCAAAGCAGAACATCCAGAAGTAAAGTGCTTAACCTATTGACTGGTGCTACCCTATTTGTCTCACTTGCTTAATTTCTATCTCAATTCAGAAAACACAAACTCTCATTTTCATTGTTATCTCTCAGCTCACTATTAAATAATCTGTAATTGCCAGATATTCGTGCTAGCCCACGGCATGGTATCATCACAGTATTAGGTTTTATCAGTGCATGTACATGTTGAATTACGAAAGAGAGATTTATTATTTCCTTATACATAACCGTATACATAACTTAATGAGTCCACAATTCGGACTGGGTAATCAACAGACCCCCAGAAGCAACGTGTCGCCCCATACTAATGAAAGCACTCCCGAATTGTCGCTGATCTTAAGCAATAAGTTTCATAAAGATAATAAATAAATAAAAGATACAATGGTAAAAACGGCAGTTGAGAGTAGATAAAATCTATTGAACTATCGCTACAGTTTCCTCAGGTTTTATACAAATGTTTAATGATTACCTGCCTTTGTT
>CABFPE010000101.1:416521-430163 GCA_900660155.1 Hofstenia miamia
TGCTTAACCTATTGACTGGTGCTACCCTATTTGTCTCACTTGCTTAATTTCTATCTCAATTCAGAAAACACAAACTCTCATTTTCATTGTTATGTCTCAGCTCACTATTAAATAATTTGTAATTGCCAGATATTTGTGCTAGCCCACGGCATGGTATCATCACAGTGTTAGGTTTTATAAGTGCATGTACATGTTGAATTATGAAAGAGAGATTTATTATTTCCTTATACATATCCGTATACATAACTTAACGAGTCCACAATTTGGACTGGGTAATCAACAGACCCCCAGAAGCAACATGTCGCCCCGTGCTAATGAAAGCACTCCCGAATTGTTGCCGATCTTAAGCAGTAAGTTTCATAAAGATAATAATTAAATAAAAAGGTACAACGGTAAATACGGCAGTTGAGAGTAGATAAATTCTATTGAACTATCACTACAGTTTCCTCAGGTTTTATACAAATGTTTTACAATTACCTGCCTTTGTTTACAATAATCAGATGTCAACGTAGTTTAACAGGATCAAATTCTTTCCCCTTGCAAAATTAAATTTGAGCAAAAATAAGCACCATCAAGGGGACGTCAAATTAGCAATAGCAACCTGAGATTGAAAATAAATACTGACATCAGAGTGACGTAGAAATACAAAATAACTTTTAAAGAATAAAATCAACAAAAGTCCCTGAGTGACTCTACACTATATTATCCTTAGGCACTCAAAAACAGAGACAGCAAAACAGAGAAACATAAAGAAAATGTCAGTGCTATTACTGTTGCCATTGATCAAATTATAGCTGCTTTCAAAGAAGTTGACTTTTGAACAGCAAAAGCCTTATACATCCAATTTGATACTCAGCCTTCTGCCCAAATCTTACTCAGAGTCTTATGAATGAACTTGATGCATATTTGACAGTAGATGAACCCATTACTGCTTTTGCCTTTTTTAAGAGTAATAGGAAGGACTGGCCACTTCTCTCTCAGGTGGGAGAAATGGTTTTATCCATTTTGCCATCACCCACTAATGCAGAGAGAGCCTTCTCAAGAGCTGAATTCCTGACAGAAAATAGGAAAAATCAGCTTGCTACCCCTAGTATCAAAAAATGGTTGATAAACAACTAATTTAACTGTTGTATTGTTATTTTCAAATTAGCTGTTATATTTTGATGTTATATTCAAACTTGCATTCTCCTAATTGCCTTGGTATTTAATTTTTTTATTATTCATGTTTACTTGAAGGCTACTTTGCAGCAAGCTTGCCTGAGAAATTGCAGTGACTGAATGGGCCAAATGGGGGGGGGTGGTAGTCATACTATGCCTAGACCATAGCTAGCATCCTTTAGCTGATATAAGGTCCCAGAAATATTGGTGCCACCTCTAGAGGGCAACATTGGTACCCTTCTGATATTTTGTATCAGTTGGAAATGAGTTTAACAAATATTGCACAGACTGTCAGCAAAAATGATAAGGACATTATAAATGTGAAACAGGGGACAGTATTTGTATATGTTGAAGCAGATCCCATAAATGATTTGAAAATCATATATATGAATCCTATAAATATATTTAAAAAATATTTATAGGATTTTCCTATAAATATAAATATATTCATAATTAATAGCAACATCACTGGGTTTTCTGTACATCTTAGTTTCATAGTGGCCACTTTTTTGATCTTAGAACCATGTGAACTATCTGCAAAATTAATATTTTTATATCAAATAAAATCTTGTAAATATGTTTTAGCCAAAAATATCATTTTGACTAAATTCACTTTTGTGAATCATAAGATGTATAAATATATACATATATTCCTTCTTTAGCTGCTATTGAACACTAATTAAATTTGGTTAAATTTTGTCTACAAATTCAACATGTAATGTGTTTATTATAAATTCAACAAAATTTGAGTGTTGCTGCAAGCAAAAATGTTTATTTGGCTTGATTCATTTTCTTCCAATACCATGATATGTGTTACTAGCATCATTCTTTCTAAAGTCAATAGTAAGCAAATAATAATTGATCCAAATTGGTTGAATTGGTTCAATTATTAACATCTGCATTGATTTTAATTCACACATCCTTAAAATATGATAGCATGTGTATGTGATATGCTGTTGCTGAATACAACCATGTAAATATAGTTTATTGAACTCTTGTATTGGACTATTTCTGTAATGAGTAATTTGAATTTCTGACTAAAAGCAGAAATTGAACTAAGATTGCTTCAAGTTAATTTCAGAAATAGTTTGTACTCTCACTACAAAATTCATCCATTAGAGGGCCAACTAACCCTAAATTAAATTTCAAGTAATGTTAAAAAACTTTTATCCTTATATCAAGAATATTTATTGAAATACTGGATTTTTCTAAAGTAAATGTCAATTCTTCAAAACAGTTATTCAGGAAACTGTTGAATATGTCTATATCATTGAATCTTCAAAAATTGTAGAAATGTTTTCTACAAAAAATAATATAATATATATACATATTGTAGCATCTTCTAACAGGCTTTGATATCCAATTCCTCCATTATTACACTATAATGGTTATAGTATACTAGCAGGTAGAGGTGTACTGTTCTCAAACTGCTTAGATTCTATGTTATTAAACTCCAATAACTATAATTAATGGATGATATAACAAGCACTATTTAGGTGTGAAAGCCTTGAAATACCTTTACTGGTCAGGCATCTGCCTGTTTCTGTTGAATGAGTTCCACCTCTAAGCTCAGTGAAGCAACTTATGTGTGCCCTATCCTAGCTCAGTGCTTACTCAAGGCTCAACGCAATTTGACTTAGTCTCAATTTGTAAAGTGTACAATATACTTGCAACCTCAATTGTTACTAGCTGCTTAAATAAATATGTAATTAGCCATTACCAAAATATACTGGCTTTGTTTAACTAAGATAAATAAATAGCAGCTTCCTAACCTACATGTAATAATTGATACATACAAGGTCACATTATCAGTAAAGTTATAGTAATGAATTTTGATCTAGTTTAAATATAAATACAATAATCTGTTTGGTTTACCAGCCTTATATTGAATTCATTATCATTCATACATGTAAGAAAGTATCAATAGTTAGCTAAATGGAAGCAAAAACTCCTAATCATATACCTAAATTAAGTGTAGATTCATGGTTTGGAACAAGGAACTAAGAATTTTTCCCATTATGGGATCCTCACCACTACTGAACACCAACCATTTAGCTGAACATCATAGTTAATAATCAAACTATAATAAACTAAAGATAAGAATTAAGAAGAATTTTCTTCAACAAATCTTACAATGATTTTGTACTATTTATATCTAAGGTAAAAAGTACCTGTCAATTTTGAATTTCAGATTATTTGTCTGCCAAGATGGCTAAAATAATGGAAGCAAATTTGTCCCCTTTGTCTTGCTAAATTAGTCAAATTGACAAATACTAATTGTTAATCTTTTCCCTGATAATTTCCTAGTTGAATTATACAAAAGTAATCTAAGATGATAATTAATATATAATTTATTTTTAATCAAATTTCAGTTCAATCTTAATTCTTCTTTGACTACTATTTTCTTTAGCAGCTTCATTAGTTTTGGATTATTCTACACTCCCTCCTCAGTTTGCATTAATTTTAGCACTGCCTGCTCTCTATGTACCAATGCATCCACATTTTGTATTAATAATTCTTCTTACTGATCATCCCAATTTGTCTTTGAAAATTCCAGTTACTTTGTGATTTTGAGTATGGCTTCTCCCTCTGTTGTTATGGTGTTCACATACTTCAGAAATTTGCTTCTTTAATGTTTTCTGAAATAGGTGTGATTTCCCTTAATTCATTCATCTTTTTTGAAAATGTCTCATAGTATTTCTGACATAAGTGTATCCCTTTTATTCCAATCATTAGAGTCATTTGCACATTGGCTCTGCTTGTATGTGCTAATTCATCTGCCAATCAAAAATTTAAAGACTTTTCTTAGACTTTGTGTGTTTGCCACATCCTTGTAGAAAAAGTTGATATTGTCTCTGACCTCTGCTTCTGATATCTCATTTGGGTTGTTCTTGTTGATCTGCATCATTGTGATTATCTCCACTCTCTTGGTGACATTGTAATAATGATATTGTTTATCCCAGATGTATAACCATACCACATCATTTACTCCAGAGAAGAGTTTTACCAATTTCATCATTTGTTTTTCAATCTCACCTCTTAAATCTTTCAATTGCATGTTTATAGGTTGCCCTTTTGTGTATAGTTGGTAGGGAGTTATCATCCCCTCAATGTATTCTCTTTCATGATTGTTGTTATTTAGCATTATTTCTTTTGACTTGTATTCTTATTTCTTGACTATCACTGTTGCTTTTTCTTTTGTATTTACATATTACTTGTATTCATGCTTTAAGACTTTAGTGATTTTTACCTCTTTTGGTAGTCTCTACCTTGGAAGTATCATTGGTATCAAAATCATTTCTGGCAGCATACATATTAATATCTTCATTTTGATTTGCTTATCAATTTTCTCTGTATGATGCTGTTGTTGTTGGTGCCATTACTAGCCCTATTGTTGCTGGATAGTTCATTTTACTGTCTCTTATGGTATCCCAAAAAGCTTGAGTTAGTCCTCTCTTGCTCATTTTCAACTGTATTTGATTCATTATTTCTAATCTTGATGTGATAAACTTGACATCAACTGCTAGTTGATTGTATGGTTTCAGGAGTTCCTCTAGCTTGGTTTTTGTAAATGCCTCCATAAACATGAGTTTCATCATGGCCACTGTTTGTTCTTCCCACACTTTTTGATAATTTCTAGACCAACTTTCTTTGGTTTCTGTTATTATTTTTATTTCCACTAAGAATCATTTGTTGTTGTTATCTATCCATTCATTGATTCTATTGATCTTTTCCTGTGTTTTCTGGGATAGTAGTAATTGTATTGATGTCAGCAGCTCTTCCTCTTCTTGCATTTCCCTTTGACTCTTCATGACTATTTGGAGGCTTTGACTGGTTCTATTATGCTGCCCTTTTCATCATCTCAGCACTCTTGATTAGTTTTGTGAATGTGCATCTCAGACTTTCTTTCTCATATCTTTTCATTTTTTCTTTGATTATTTGTTGCACATTCTTTTCTGTGATCAGTTTTCTTATCTCCTCAATACTTACTATCATCCTCTTTATTATCTTCTTGGTTGTTAGCCATGGTTGTTTTTCCAGTGGTCATAGTCGCATTTCAGATGTTGAACCCCACATGTATTTCTTCATGGGTTTTTCAAAGATTGCAAGTTCATTTGGGCATATTCCCCTTTTATTTGCAATCTCTACTACTGACATCCTTCCTATTGGGCTTTTATTTACTATGATTCTGCTAATAGCCTTTTCTATTATCTGCTTTGGTTTTTGAGTTTTATCTGGTGATTCATTTTTTTCTACATGACCTTTTAGCAGCCAATTTTCTGTTTGCATGTTGATGGGGGACAGTGTAATTTCAAATATTTTTGCTTTTGCTAGTCTGTGTCTCAATTGTCATGACATGGGCAGTTTCACATCTTCTGTTTTGAATATTGCCAGTAAGCATGCCATCATCCTGCATTGTATTGCCAGTGCATTCTTTTCTTTGAATAATAAACTTCTAAAATCTTTTTTGGTGTTTAGCTCATATACCTGGTTTACTTCAGCTAAGGCTACTTCTATTGTCTTGTGAAATTTCCATGACAATGCCTCTATTTTTATCACTGGCCATTCCTCTGCTGTCTTCTTCTGCAGTTTCATGTTGTGCCAGATTTTTTCAATTTGTTTCAAATGCTTTTGTTGCTGTGTTAGGCTGCATTTGATGAAGAGTGTGTTTGCTTTCTTGACCCCTTCAACCTCCATCATTATTTCAATCATTTTTACCTGTTTGTTTAAATCTATGGCTATACAGGGATCTATCATAATTCTGAAGACTTGTTCCCAGTAATCAAACTGTAGGTTGAAACAGATCAGTTTGGAGATTAGTGTGTCTGTAGTTTTGTTTTCATACAAATGTTTGGGAATGTCCTCATTTGTTGTTCTTGTGATTATTACTATGTGTATCTTTTCACTTTTGCCATTCTTAACATTTGATCTAATTGTTTTTTGAAATTTCTGTTGTAATCTTTTTCTCTTAGTATGTCTATAATTGTAAGATTGTGCTATTTGGTTGGTGTATGCCATGATGCTCTGTGCCATCTCAAGTATGAAGTTTTCATTGAATGTTATGTGCACTGTGCTGCACATGTATGGTTTCTTGAGAGTTTCATTTATATCTCTTGGATAGCTGATGATCACATTCACCAAGGATCTATTGTTTGCATCAAGTGCTAATGGTAGATTTTTTCCCTCCATTTTTTGCTGTTTTCTTATGTGAGCTTTTGTCTCTGGCAATAGTTTTTCAAATGCATGATCTCTCATCTTCATGGTTCCCATGAAATAAGGGTGTAGTGTTTTACCATCAATTTTTCACATCTCTTTTTCCCTTTATTTTGAGCATATTGTTCTCTCCAAGGTGGTTTCTGAGGAGGCATGTAGCTGAGTAATCCATAATGGTATCCTACTGATGTTCAGTTCACAGTCAATTGGCTCTGAACTCATGCTGATGGCCTCTACTGCTTCACACTTGAATTGGTTCACACTTGGCTCTGTCAACACCTGACTAGCTGTAGGCTCCATAGTACCATTAGCCTTGAATCACATTCATATCACTAGTGTTCTTCCCCCGCTTACACCTTCTCCTGGAACTCTGTCTGTCACAATGCCATTGAATCAGCATTGTGGACTTCTGGAGAGAAAGTTGTGCTGCTGTTCACTAGTTCTTTGCATGCCCTGGAATTGGCATTGCAGATTCCTAATTGGAGAGACTTCATGTCCATTTGTTGCCCTGCCCTTGAATTGGTGTTGGGGACTACTAGGACGCCTTCTCACTCAGCATCATCTGTTAGTCAGTTCTTCATTCTCATCCCTTCCACCCTTGAATTGATGTCCAGTTTGAGAACTTCTCCTCACTCTTCTTCTTCTGTTCAATGTCATAAGTTCCTCTGTCTTCTGGTTTCAGCACACTCTCTTCCTCAATGGTTGGTGCATCATTTCCTTCTAATTGCCTAAATTAAGTTAGTAAGTTCAAATCCCATATTTCAGGGTCATAAATATATTTATCTCTTGCTGCCCTTTGAGGCAGTACTTTTGTGTCTAAATTTTCAATTCCAATGTCCACTGTTGCTCTCTTCAAATTTTGAAAATGTAATAGTCTGTCACTGTCTAACATATACTCATTATTTGGTAGTGTTTGTGTAGTTGTGTAGTGGCTGGACAAAACAGTTTTTAATTTCCAGACTTGATTTGTGTCAGTGAGTTTTATTGGTGTGAATGCATATACTTTATCCCCTACTTTGTGTTTATGACTGTAAATTTTTCTATTATAATTGTGTTGTTGTCTCACAGCTGACATTTTTATGTTGTGTCACATTGTTTTGTGGATTGCTGTAACTTGGATTTTAAGCTGGTTCACATATTTTTGCCCATCCTTTCAGTGTATTTGAAGTATTGCATGGACAGAGGTGTGGTGGCTTTCCTGCCAAACATTGCTTTGAAGATGGTCATCCTTGTTGTTGAGTATATAGAAGTGACATAGAAGTACACCACCATTTCAATCACCTTTCTCCATTAATTCCCACCTATTCTTGAAGTTGCTACTCATATTAGTTTGATTGACTATCTCTAATAGTTTTGACATTTCTTGGAACAGTTCACTCTGAAATTGTGGTCCTTTATCAGTTATTATCATTTCCATTGGACCAAATTTCAGGATCCACTCTTTCATCACTATATCTGCTGTTGTTTCCACTGTTGTGTTTTTCATTGGGATCATTCTTGCATACTTTGTGAAGTTGTCCACCATTACCAAAAGGTGCTGGTACCCCTCTTTGTCTTTTGCTAGCATCTGCAGATTGATGTTTATCTCATTGGGTTGTGTTGCAATAATTTTTTCCAATGCCCTCTGTACTGGGAAGTGTTGCTTGTTATTTAGTAAACACATTGTACATTTGTTTATTATTTCTTCAATTACTTTTCTCACTGCTGTAGTGATAAATCTAGAGCTAAATGTTTTTCTGTTTGTGTTATGCCTAAGTAGCCCCCTTTTGTGCACTTTCCATATGAGTTTTCTCTTATAATATTTAGGGATTGCTATTCTATTGCTCTGGGCCTTGACATATAAGAGTCCATGTTTGCTTATCTTACATTTATATTATTCATAATAACTTGCTGTCAGTTTTGATAATGTTTTCTGCAGTTCTCTTATCTTCTCTATGAATTCATAGAGTATTACATTGTCCTTTTGTTTCTCTATTATTTCTTGGTTGGATATTTCTTCTTTCACAAATATTGGTAGAACTGCTTGCCCCTTTTTGTCCAAATTTATTTCAGGTAGTCTTTCATATTCAGTGTATGGTAAAAATTTAAATTGTTTCCTCTCTCCATCCACCTTTGCCACATCCCTTTGGTATTTGGGTTGTGATGCCCAAAAATCTGTATTGCTATGTAACATGCCTTTGCAATGTTCAATCATAAACATAAACTCATTTGAATATTCAATCCATCTCAATACCATCCCTGACTTATCTAAAAAATTTTTTTTAGCTAGGCTAGTCCACTGTTGTCAGTGCATACTCTGAATTCTCAACTGATTAGAAAATGCCTGAATTTTCTGATGCTCTTGATGAGTGCCAACTTTTCCAAATTTGTTGACCCATAGTTTTCTTTACTTGCTTTCAGTTTTCAGCTGAAGAATTGTACAGGTACCTCCTTTCCATTTTTTATCTGTCCTAGTGTTACTCTAATTGCAACTTTTCTGGCATCATTGTCTAAAATGAATTTCTCCTTGTAGTCTAGCATGTTCAGTGATGGTAATTTTGCTAATTCCTCCTTGATGTTATCCAGCTCTTCTTGTTTCTGCCATGTCCATACAAATGGTAATGATTTCCTCATGAGTTTGGTAATCTTCAAAGTTTTTCTGGTGATATTCAGGATAAACGTTCCATAGTAATTGAAAAACCCCATTATCCTTTGTATGCCTTTTTTATTATTCAGCTTTTCTATTTTTTAATCATGTCCCCAGAAATACTATTTTTTCTTTTAGTATGTTGAACTTATTTCTATTGATCCTGAGACCTGCTTTCTCCAATATTGTTAATGTTCTTTCCAACTTCTCTAAATGTTCTTGTACTGTATTGCTCATTACTATGATATCATCTATATAAGCATTAACTCTGTCTTCCATCCTGTTTGTCCTATTCTTCAGTACATTTGTGCTGTATCTTTGAAAACTTGCCAGTGCATTGCACAATCCAAATGCCATATATATATCCATTAATATAATCCATAAGGTGTTATAAATGCAATTTTCCCAATATCTTCCTCTTCCATCTTCACCTGTCAATATGCCTTACATAAATCAATTGACGTAAAGTATTTGCATTTACTTGCCTCATATAGCATGTCTTCTATTTGTGGAAGGGGATACAAATCCTTTTTTGTTACTTCATTCAGCTTGTAAAAATCTATGCCCAAATGGTATTTGTTTCCCTGTTTTACAAACACCATTGGTGCTCTGTATGGACTTTCACTTGGTTTGATTATTTTATTATTGATTAGTTCACTTAGTATCCAATTGTACTCATTTTTCATTTGTTCTGGCACCCTTCATAATGGCAGCTTTATTGGTTTGTCTGCTGTTGTTACTATTTTGTGTGTTTTGCCTATTGCTTGGGCTACACTTATTTCTCCATAATTGAATATTCATTTGTGTCTCTCTAAGATCTCTTTTAATTGTTGAACCTCTCTCCTCTCTAGGTGTTGATAATCTTCATTATTTATTTCCAGTATTCTGCAGTTGTCCTCTTCTCATGCTTTCATCCCTATGCCCTCAATTGACACTTCTATGGTGTTTGTCCACTTGCCATCAAGTTGGCCATGTGGAGTACTTACTGCTTTCATTTGCAAGTTCTTGAATGGACCATGCAAATTACTCACTCCATTGTCATCTTTGATCACTCTCCAGATCAGTCTGATGTTAGATTTAATGTATTTTCTGTATATCTTCACATTTGATCTCCTTACATTAAAGTTTTGGTTTGTTGAATTCAGGATTGGTATCTTTCCTTTTCCATTTATAACTGCACAAACACTTGATGGCATTGATACTCTCTTTGTATTAATTCCTTTATTCTCATATAGCATTATGTCTGCTGTTATTTGGCTTTCCATTTCTATTGTGTACATCCTCCATTGGTGTAGCTACAATCTTATTTCTTCCTCTAATTCAAAGGTGATTGTCATTTGTCTGCCTTCTTCTTCCTTCATTTTGATCACTTCTTCTTTCACTTTTATTGTTCTGTTTGCATAATGTATAACACATTTGTTTTTTGTTAAAAAGTTGTCACCAAGTATCACCTCATAGGGTAGCAAATTGCTGTGCATGTCCACTACTACCAGCAATTGCTCAAATGTTGTATTGGCTATCCTCATTTGAACTGATTTTATCATCCCTTCTGTGTTGATGTATTCACCAGATGCATTAATTAGACATTTGTTCAATTTCTCCAAGTCTTCTCATTTGAACCCCAGTTTTGTTGCACACTCATCAGATATTATTGAAGTTGCTGCTCCCATATTGATTGTTGCCTTTGTCATCATTCTGTTAATTGTCACCATTATCATATTGATGTTGTCTAAATTCATTAAAATCCTTATCAGTGCACAGTAGAGTTGGCACTCCACTTAGTTTTCTGATTCTTTGTTGGTTTGCAATGCTTTGTTAAGTTATGTTTCTGATTCTATTAGGTCTTTATAATCATAATAAGCTACTTTGTCCCCAATCATATTTATCTGTTTCATGCAGTCAGGTTTTTTGTGACCCTTTTGTCCACAACTATAGCATTTGATGTCTCTTTCTCTTACTTTCTTTGTCTTCCCAGCTTTTCCTTTCACTTTGATAATTTTCTCCAGTTTATTCTTGTTGTATGTCTTGTTTGTCAACTGTGGTTTGTGGTTGTTTCTCCATGTTGGTGTTTCTTTGTGCCATGTGGCCTTTTCATAAATTCGTGCATTGTTCTCAATTTTTGCCTGGATATAGACTGCCTTCTGGATCATTTTTTCTAGTTTGTTGTCAACATTGCACTTAATCTTGAATTGGGTTCTGATGCTTTCCAGGATTCCTTTGCAGGTGTGAGAGAATAAGTTGTACTTGGAATATCTATTCTCCCTTGAGCTTAGCATTACAAGTCTTTTGACCTGCTGAATGTAATTCCTTATATTGTCACTCTTTTTCATTTTTGTTGTATTCAGAATGATACAATACTGCTACTTGAAACTCTCATTCTCATAATATTCTATAAAATCTCCTATTAACAATCCATAATTTCTTTTGATCTTGATTGTCCAAAAGCAGGTAGTGTTGGTAGGCTGTCCCTGTCAGAAATAGGGGGAGTCTGGCTGCTGCTGCTTCTTGATTTACTTTTCTCTCTGCCATGGTAATTTCAAACAGTTGAAGCCATTCAATAAATGTCAAGTTGTATCCATCAACCTTCCCATTAAATTTTGGTAGCATTGCCTTTCATGGTATGGTATCATGGTTTTGTTTTGTGGTAGTATTGAACTTTCATACTTTTGTTTCATGTGTTTCCTTATAGTTTCCTCACTTTGGAACTGGTCTTTCACTGTCTTTGTGATCTCATTTATGAATTTTTGTTTCTCATCTTCATTGTCTTCATCATACTCTTCATAGTTCACTTGTTTATTTGCATTCTCTGGTGGTGCATGTGAAGCATTTTCTCTTGCTTGTCAAAATTCTATTTCATGTGTTTGTATATTTTCCCAATTCTCTTCTTCATTTAATTGTATTAGTCTTAATTTATCTTTCAATTGTTCAAGCTCCTATGATTGTATGTTGTTATCCTGTATCAGTTGTCTATTTTCACTTTCTAGTTGCTGATACATTTTTTCTCATTTTTCGTTTTGCTCAAAAATCATTTGTTCAACTCTGACAATTGGTGTGTGAGTGTCTTCACTTCCTGTTGGAAAAGTTTGTGCTGTCTGTCCAGTCTTGTTTCCATTTCTACTTTCAGTTGCTCAGCATATTGTAGCATCATCCAACATTAATCAGAAAAAAGCTGCAAATGTCACAGAAGATACTAAAATCGAAAGAAAGTTAATTAAAAAATATTACAATCAATTAGTTGCTATGATTTCAGATTAATTTGTAAAATGCAACCAAGAATAAAATATGTGTCAATAAAAAGATAATTGTATCTGTCAATAGAAATACTTTTGACAAAACGACGCTTACGTTATTTTATCACCGCCATCTTGGCAGAAGTTTGAAATTTAAATCGACAGGTACTTCTTTTGAAATACTATAAATACATTGAAACTTACTGTAAGCATTTGATAAAGAATTTTACTTAGAATTCTTATTTTTTCATCTTATTAACGGTTTGATATTTAATATGATGTCGAGCTAATCTAGTGGTGCTTAGTAGTGGTCTGGATACATCACAGGGAATGATTCCAGGGTCTCTGTGCCAGACCATGAAAGTGCACTTAGGTTAGGTGTAGGGGTTTTCTCTAGATTAGCTCACTAGCATTTCTCTTCTACATGTATTAAATAACTAACTCTCAACAAATGGTTGGATAACCAAACCTTAGGCTTACGTTATTTTATCGCCGCCATCTTGGCAGAAGTTTGAAATTTAAATCAACAGCTACTTCTTTTGAAATAATCTTATGATATAGAAATTTACTGTAAGCATTTGATAAAGAATTTTACTTAGAATTCTTATTTTTCATCTTATTAACGGTTTGATTATTTAATACAATGTTGAGCTAATATAGCGGTGTTTAGTAGTGGTCTGGATACATCACAGGGAACGATTCAAGGGTCTCTGTGCCAGACCATGAAAGTGCACTTAAGTTAGGTGTAGGGGTTTTCTCTCGATTAGCCGACTAGCATTTCTCTTCTACATGTATTAAATAAATAACTCTCAACAAATGGTTGGATAACCAAACCTTAGGAAGTATATTAATATTATTTTAGATCTAAATTAGTGACCTATGTAATCGTAAATGTAAGACCTTACATGTAGTAATTGTAAATGTAGGTTAGGAAGTTGTTCAATTAGAATTTATTTAACTAAGCCAATATATTTCGGTAATGGCTACATATAATATTGAATGAACAACTAGTGACAGTGTCCGGTTGCAAATAGATATAACACTTTCACACAATGGAGATTAAGTCAAGTTGTGTCGTGTCTTGAGTAAGCACTGAGCTAATGTAGGGTACACATAAGCTATCTTGATTGAGCTGAGAAGTGGCACTCAAGCATCGGATGAAATGGTGAAATTGGATGTGGAGATCCGCCTCGGGCAGATGCCCACTAGAAGATCACTACAGAGGTTACCGCATGGCTTCGTCACCTAAAAAGTGATTAGTTAATTGAGGTTACATAATGTAATAGAAGAAACTAGTCAAGCAGTAACAATAAGTAAATCCTTACCCGCAATAACACAGCTAATGTTACAAGGTAACAGCAGATTAACAGTGATAAAGCCTGGTAGAGGATATTACAAATGCAAATGAAGGAGT
>CABFPE010000101.1:433252-447927 GCA_900660155.1 Hofstenia miamia
GCGCAAAAAAGGCGACACCAAAAACCACCACCCCTATGATGACATGATCGTCGTCCTACCCAAGAAGCTCAGAAGCCACANTAATTGAGGTTACATAACGTAACAGAAGAAACTAGTCAAGCAGTAACAATAAGTAAATCCCTACCCGCAATAACACAGCTAACGTTACAAGGTAACAGCAGATTAACAGTGATAAAGCCTGGTAGAGGATATTACAATATTTTGGCTTTGCTGTTCCATCTGTTGAAATTTCTCTTTTAACTGCCTTATTTCATTTTTTAACATCTCAGTCTGATTGCTTTTCCTCAGAATTTCGAGGATTTCTCAAGGGATTGTTTCAGGGGACACTTGTAATATTTGCTGATCCATTGAGAGGGACAAGTCTGTATCCTCAGAGTGTTGGGGTTGAGAATGATGCTCTTGGAGTTAAAACTCTGGGTGCTGTTTTCTTTACACTACCTTTTCTTCCATTATTGGTCATTATTTCCAAGTTGTTAGTAGTGGCTTCCCATTTTGGTTCCGATTCTTGGTAATCATTGTGGTGCACTATAGTTAAGTATAAATTGATCACTTTGCTAACTATCGAGTTATATTTTTGTAACAATCCAGTTGCTTAGATTACAGTATTTTGACTAAGAAGTAATAGTGTCGAGGTTTTCCAAGTTGTGTTATTGATTTTTCTTAATGTTCTTCCATTTTAAACCTGTCACGGTCGCCATGTAGCATTTTCTACCAGGCCTCAATATCCATTTTCTCATATTGTTGCAATATAATTTTCTGGTAAACTAGTGAGTAGAGATGTACTGTTCTTAAACTAAACTCCAGTAACTGTAATTAATGGATGACGTAACAAACACTATTTAGGTGAGAAAGCTTTGCGATGTCTTTGCCAGCTATTGATGGGTGGACGTCTGCCCAAAGCTGATCTCCAAATCAAGTAAGCACCACTTCGTTCCATTTATGTTGAATGGGTTCCATCCCCCAGCTCAGTGAAGCAACTTATGTGTCCCCTATCCTAGCTTGATGCTTACTCAAAACTTGACATAATTCGACTTAGTATCGTTTTTGTAAAGTGTACTATATACTTACAACCTTGATTGTTACTAGCTGCTTGTTTAATAAATACATGATTAACAATTACCAAAATATCCTGGCTTTATGTAAATAAGATAGATAAGCAGCAGCAGCTTCCTAACCTACATGTAATAAATGATACATAGAAGGTCACATTTTCGGTCGCATTATTGTCATAATTTTAGACCTAGTTTAAATATAAATATAAAAACCTACATTTGGCTTACTAGTCGTATATTGAGTTTGTTATTGTTTGTACATGTAAGAAGAAATCGATAGTTAGCTAAATGAAAATAAAAACTCCTAATCTCATACCTAACTTAAGTGTAGGTTCATGGTTTAGAGCAAGGAACCAATAATCGTTCCCGGTGTGAGATCCTCGCCACTACTGAACACCAAACGTTTAGCTGAACATTGTAATTTATAATCAAACCGTAATAAACTAAATATAAGAATTCCGAAGAATTTTCTTTAACAAATTTTACAATGGTTTTGCTCTATTTATATTCGAGTTCAAAAAGTACCTGTTGATTTTGAATTTCAAATTATTCGTCTGCCAAGATGCTAAAAATAATGGAAGCGAGTTTGCTCCCTTCAGTTTGCCAAATTAGTAAAATCGACAAATACTAATTGTTAATCTTTTCACTGATAGTTTCTTAGTTGCATTACACAAAAGTAATTAAGATGATAATTAATTTATAATTCATTTCTAATTAAGTTTCAATTTGATCTTAATTCTTTGTTGACTGACTATATTTCTTTAACAGCTTAATTGGTTTTGGATTATGCTACAATAAAATATTTCTTGTTTTCTACAATATATATATATATATATATATATATAATATGTTCTAACCATTGCATTTGGCAGCATTAAATGTATCTAGTTGCTAAACTGATTTTCAAGTAAATGCCTTAACTATTAGCAAATTGAAGGGAATTATCATAATTGCTAAAAAACTCTTAAATATCCTTAAAATTACTTCCTTTCGAAATTTTGCCTCAATATTTTTACAGTTAAAATTTATTAAAATTCCTTTATGAATCACTGTTTTATCTGATTCGGACTACAATCTTTAAGTGGTCAAACGCTATTATGCCACTCAACCTTCTATGGTCTACAAATAAAATAGGTAAATCATCAATGAGACATAAATAATGATTGACCTGCATTTTCATGTTTTGGAAACAGTTTAGTCAAACGTATTGTATGTCTTTTAAAACATCTAGCTAATAATACAAAACAGCTTATTTTTAATAATTTACAAATATATTATAAGTTTGTTTTGCAGCCTGCATTCAGGAAACTATCCCAGCCTTTTAATATTACATTGTTTTTCCATAAATTCAATATTTTTCTAGTACTTTGCTACTGCTATTGGTAACCTACCAATTATTGGACTAAAAGTTGCAGGTCGACTGTGGGTCAAGGTAATGTGAATCAGAGCTCGGCTCGGCTCGTTTAAATTTTGTGGAAGTTCGGCTCGGCTCGCCACATAAAATCTTTCAATGAAGCTCGTTTTAGCTCGGTATTTTTTTAAAAATATTGTCCTCAAAGAATTTTTTACATAGCTCTTTCTATTATTTAATAAAAATTTCTTAAATATCATTATAGGAAACGCATTCTGACTGCAAAAAATAAGAAAAATCTCCATAATCAAATTTACAAGCAGAACTATAAACTTGCTTTGCCTAAAATAGGCTCGTTTTGGGCTCGTTGTATATCAAATACTGTGCTCAAGCTTGGCTCGGCTCGGATCGTTAGAAGCTCGTTGACAAGTCTGATGTGAATGCGGGTTTTGCACCGGGGCCAGCTCGATGTTTAAAAAACTACATAGGTTGTGTGCAGGCATTTTTTGAAAAAGTACATGAGTAGTGGGCCGTGCTGGGCTGTAAAATAACTTCGCGTCTTCAACCTTGCTTAAACTCATATATTTATTTACCCGAATTACACAAATTAACTAAAAACGAATTTGACAACTAGTGCAATTCAGCCAAATAGTCTTAACAAAATACTTCTAATCATGAACTTTATCATAGAAATTTAAAATTTTTAACTAACATTGATGATTGCAATTGATAAAAAATTTCGGAAGTCCGGATTGGAGTGATTGCTTTTATATACGATCAATTCCACCTATTGAAATACAAAATGTCGCTACATTGAAAAAAATTGGTCAATACTATGAATAGCTTAATATTTGAAAAGTTTTAGCCACAATTTTAGATTTCAATTAATCCGGATTAGAGAGCTTGGATATCCAAGAATTTATACTATTACCAAATTATTGATTTCAGATGTGATAATTTTATTATAAATATATAAAGGGTGGTCACGAATTCCCTACGACTTTCAAAAACAGTGGAAAAATCAAAATTTAACAATGATTTACTGTGATATACAGATAACAGATATATAATGATTTAACAGAATATAATAACAGAATCAACAGTGATGCACAATTTTTCTGTCGTAATGGTCAACTTGTAAACCATCGCATTCGTTTATTGGCTTTAATGAAGCCATTGGGAAATTCGCGAAAGCTTTTCAAATACTGTCTTTCAGTTCCTTTTAATGTTCGAGATTTCTGTGCCACAATTTTTGGCTTGAGCATGCCCAAGTGCGCGTTGTCGCAGGAGGTCAGATCCTGCTGAAAATGGGAACCCCGCAAAATACCTTTCACAACTAAAGCAGAAATAAATTTAGTTCTCAGCATATGAATATAGGAATCAGATGTCACACTGCCGTCAATAAAAAATGGTCCTATCAAATGTTGAGCAGACATGGCCGCCCAGATCATCACTTTCGGCGGATGTTGTCTGAGGTAATAATCTGGGTTGGCCTTGCTCCACATGGACGTCTGAATACAGCCTTTGCCCTCAGAATAGACCGCACACTCATCTGAAAAAAGATATGATCACGTCTTCGCACTTTGTCATATTTGGCCACAATCTGTTCACACGCATCTGCTGGTTGTCTGGAGATAAAAATTGCAATTTTGTTGGTTTCCAACTTCTGTAGTTTAGGTCTTTCTTCATAACATTCATCATTGTCGACCGCGTAATGTTCAATTCATCAGACCTTGGCCTCGTTCCCATGCAGGGATCTGCTTCAATAGAGCGTGTCACCATATTGGCATAGTCGTCTCGTTCATTAGGGCGTCCAGTATGCCGTTTATTCAAAACAAATCCAGACGTAAACAATTTGTCTGACCATCATTTAATTACTCTTGCGACAGGTGGTTCAGCATCAAATTTATTCTGCAACTTTGCTCTCACTGACCGCACTGCAGCAACAGATTGATTGGACTCATAGTACCAAACCGCAGCCAATATGCGGTATTCTAGTGTATAATTTGATCTACCATCCGAAATAAATCAAGTGACATAAACTTGTGTGCTATATATAAAGCTGCAATTTATTATTTCATTTTAACAACAATATAAATGTATGCATGCATATACATTGTTCGCAATTTACAGGAAAGGTATTTATCAAACCAAAAATCGACAAACATTGCCACATGGAGATATTGTAGTGTAGGAGAATGATATATTTTTTATGACTATAGCGTCAAAATTTAGTTCACAGTAACCCTCCGAAATTATAATACACTAAGGTTAAAATTGCTTGGCTCTAGACAGGTCAATGACGTAATATTTGATTTCAAAAGAAGTTTTAATTTTTTGTTTACATAAAGCAAACATTGAAATGCTATTAAAGCGATATGTTTTTATCGATTACATTAATCGCTCTAAAAATCAATGAAATTCGACAATTAAAAATCAATTTATTGTAGAGCTATTCAGCGGGCATCGAATGGTATTTAAACTGAGTCGGTACTATAAAAACTCATGGAGTCTACCTATTAGTTGTAAAAATCGAATCTTACAAAAATGTAAAATTGGTAATTTCTTTCGGCCGATACTGTGCAACCAGTATAGATAAATTCGATGCACTATTTTTAGACGTTTGTCAAAATAATAATACATCAGAAAGTCATCAAAATATATTAAATGCACTATTTTGTATCGAATCTTGTTATAAGTCACTATAGAAACAAGCCAAATGGTGCCAAGAGATATTGATGCACTATTTTTTTGACAGACTAGTTTTATGCATGTATATAACTGTAGTACAAACTAAATTATGTAAATACTAGCAAACTAGTGAGATATCCGGCTTAAACAACATTTACAATCAATAGTTTGTAGAAGTACCCAAACTAAAAAAAGCATATTTCATTTTTTGAAAAGGAGGTCTACACAGTGCAACTTTTTAGCAACTTTTGTACAGAGAGCAAGAAAACGTGATCTTCGGGGCTCACAGTCAAGAAATTGACAAAAAATTGGTTCAGAGCATGTTTCTAAATGATTTTTAGGTTCATATTTGCTTTACCTGGTTTATTGTATATTTACCTAATGCCTTTGTCCAGGGGAGTAGTTGTTTTTCCCCGGGAAGGAGTTTACCCGGTATCTTTAAAACCTGCATCGCACTTTAGCGCCTTGGACTTTTTGTGACGTCATATAGATGACGTATAGATTTATACTGTTAATTTTATTATTGCATGCCTCGGAGTGTTTATATTTATATGATCGCCAAACATTTCACAGAAGATATCGCATATATATGTATATGAAGATTAAAAATTTGTTTTCTATTGCAATGAATATATTTTGTTTATATTGTATATATTTTACACTTTAAAGAACAAGTTTGTTGTTTTTAAATCAAGAGAGCTTTGATTTGAAACTTAGACCTTGAATGGCCAACATGTGATCAATTAATCACCAATTCAAACTTCTTTGTTAATAATGATTGCGAAGTCTAATTACTATTATTTTATGAATATATTATTTCAAATAATCGTTTGATGTTCCTATCACTAATATGTAGCGCTTGCCGTTCATATCATCAGCTTTAAACATTTGCTTCATTTGCGAAATAATTTGGTCTTGAGCGCGTTTTCTAATTTGAGTGATAAAGAAAGCTAATTGTTATGTGCATTACAATCCTAGCGAAAATTGTCGAAGAATTGACAAGCTGTTCAAAAGATGCTCGCGCATTATCACCGGTTCCCTTGATATCGAAGATGAAGATCGCATATCCTACTTGGAAAGACAAGATAGGAACATCAGAGTCGCCACTTATCCCCTTCATCATTTGCAACCACCCCGCACTCGCAGCAGTCGCTATCAAATTTAATTTTACGGACTATCAATGAGAAAGATCCAATATTTGCCATCCATGATTCGCAAAGCTAATATGTTGTACATCTAACCTCTTGTTTAAATACCCCTTTTAATAAACGTTCTACAATTTAAAGCAATTCATTTGCAAGCTATAAACTACAACAATTTTAGTAGCACTATTAATTTGTAGTAGAATTTTAAATTATTTGGTCAACGTGGAAATTATATGAATATTCCTTTCTACTACTACATTTTAACGACTTATTAAATCATCTACAAACTACATACATCAATCAATAATGATACAAAGGAACAGTTATATTCAAGTTAAGGAACATTGAAGTTTTCTGAATACAAATTTGGTACACTTCTTTCATTTAAAAAATGAGTCTTAATATCGTTTATTATTATACTACTACTACTTATGTGTGGTGGACTAACAATTTTTGTTCAGATATATATATATATATATATATATATATATATATATATATATTTATTATATTCTAAAATAAACAAATATTTGAATAAATTAGCTATACGCAGCCTTAAAGTTCATGAATTACTCATTGAGATTCATTTTACATGTAGCATTTCAATTAAAAAATTATGTAAAAGAATGAAAAAAATTTACTTAGGGAAATTCAAATAGACTATCTTTTAATGAATGCATACGCAAGTAAACATAATTTTAATTTGAGTCAATTTTGACACCTTTGTTACTTATAATGTTAAATGATTATAGCATTAAAACATTTAGCGAAACAAACATTAACATAGAGTATAGTATTTTATTGCGAATGACAAAATTTTGCTAAGCATGTATGGAAACTGACACAAATACATAAAACATTTGGAAAGAAATGCATAAAACTCACCACAATAAAAATGAATTCGCTTACCATACAAGCACAGGTAGACAAATATCGAGGCAAGTGAGAAATTACCTTTAAAAGTCCGAGGCCGCAAGAAATTTTTTAATAGAAAGTCCGAGGCAAGTGAAAAATTAACCTTAAAAGTCCGGGGCAGGTGAAAAATTAACTCTAAAAGTCCGAGGCAAGTGAGAAATTAGCTCTAAAAGTCCTAGGCAGCAATTAAAATTTCATAAAATGCAGTCAATCTGATTTGATGAAAATATATGTTGACGTCATTTACGTGACGTCATCAAAGTCCGAGGCGGGTTTTAAAGATTCCCGGATGTTTACCCCGAAATATCCCCGTAGATTTCTTCACTGATTGAACAACATTACTTATCTCATAGAGGCTCTGGATTGCCAATGCTGATACCGACTACTGAGCATTTTGAGAAAAACCGGATATCCAAATATCATACTGTTGCAATGATACAGTGCGGAATCAGAAATCGCGCACCACTTGCTAAGTGCATGATAAATCTTATAATTTTTTCGGTTCTAAATATTGAGGTGTCAAATAGCATGTGCTGCCACCTCGGTTTAACAGTTGGGGTGGCAGCTGTCATCCTTGCCACCCCTGTTCCCGCGCCCATGCCAATTTTGCCATCACAATCAGGGGTGAAGAGGCACTGGGGTGTNCCATGAACCTGCACTTAAGTTAGGGATAAGATTAGGAGTTTTTATTTCTGTTTAGCTAACTATCAATCCTTCCTTACAAGTACAAATGATAACAAATTCGATATAAGGCTAGCATCCAAATGTAGGATTTTATATTTATATTAATCTAGATCCAAATGAATGACTATAAGCTGACCAATAATGTGACCTTGTATGTATCAATTATTACATGTAGGTTAGGAAGCTGCCACTTATATATCTTNCGGTTTAACAGTTGGGGTGGCAGCTGTCATCCTTGCCACCCCTGTTCCCGCGCCCATGCCAATTTTGCCATCACAATCAGGGGTGAAGAGGCACTGGGGTGTCGTTATGGTATGGCCATATATGGTAGGGCGGAATTTGTTAGCCATCCATATTATATTTTTAATTTCATCCATAAACTATGGCCATAATGGCCATTATGCAAAATATGGTGAAGATGAGGAAATATACGTAAATAAAATAGTGATTTCTAATATTTAACAAAACTTAATACCAAAATTGCAAGCTCCAATTAAAACACCAAAATTGCTGTGTAACATGAAATTGTACAGACATCACAATCATAAGCAATTTCATCAGGTAGCAGAACGATTTTGAAAGGTTCAGAAGCAAATTTCATAAAAACCAATCATTTTTTTCTTTAGTATTTATTCAGAATCTACTGCTTAGTAAACTTTTGCAACGATTTATCATATAAAAATATCTTGTTTTTTTCGAAGCATTAGTAAAATAAACAATTGTCAATTCAATTTTTATAAACATGATATATTACATTAAGGTACATACTTTCTTGAAGCTCAATATAAATTATATATATGTAACAATACATTGAGGGATTTCCAATATGACCATATTTTTGGGTTTACCATCTATAATGGGCATAAAGTTTTTTCTACGATACCATTGTGGTATCCATAAATGGTATCTAATTATATGGTACCATATCGTAATCGGCAACTCTCATGACAATCATAGCATTTGGATGAAACTTTGCAATACAGAAATAAAGATAAACGTGGCCCAAAGCCTACCATACTTTTGTTTTTCCTTTAATCGGAGTCCAAGTTTAATGAACTGCTTCTATTCTAAACATTGTTGTTTTAAATACAATTCCGCACTGAATTAAAAAATTGGAAGTCTCATAGCGTTCTGATACTTTAATGACTTTCGGCTACAGTTTCCTTCCAAATGTGTACTTATCAGAATATTATATTTTTTTGATACAAACGGTCTTCAAGTAGGATTCTACATGTTGTGTACACATGCATTAAGATGTAAAAAATTTAAATATTTATTTAATACACAATCGCAAATGACACACATGAGGTTGGCAAAACAAAGTGACAATTAATATAAAACAATTATAGTAGCAAAACCAATCTTTCACGAAATTTAATCTTTTTTCTTGATGTTCTTTTGTAATCAGAAGTCGATTTTTTCTGCCAATTTTTGTAACTCCACTTTTTTTCAGTGTTCTCTGAACTGTGGTTTCATGCACAGAGATGTCGGCTTCAGTTTGAAGTCGGTTTGCAATTTTTTTCCCAGAAATATAGGGATTTTTGAGAGCAATTGCGACTGTTTTCTGAATGAATTTTCCAATAATTTTTCGAGGGCGTCCACTTCCTTTTCTTCTTTTGAGAGATTCTCCTTGTCGAATTTTTTTCAGCTTTCGAAAATAAGTTGATCGAGAAATTTGCGATGTCGCAAAGGCGTTTTCAAGCTGTTCCAACGTTTCCATTCCGAAGAAATCAAGTAGAAACTTTGCAAAGCAAAACAATTTGTTTGGTAAGTGTTTTCAAATAATTACGAAGTACCAGTTTAATTAATTAACTTTTTTGTTTGACCATTTTAAAGTTCAAAAAATTCTCGTTGTCTTTTATTTTTATAGTTTTCCTCTAAAACGTCTCAATACGTTTCCACAAAGCGTGAAAAAATAGGTGTTCAGTCTCATTTTTTTGCAGCCAACTATATGTGCACATTTAAAAACAATATTTTATTTAAAAACTAAGATTTTTTATTCAATTTATATGAACGAAAATACAGGTTGGAAAATTTTATGCTTACTTCGGATAATTGCATATACAATCGAATATTTGTAAGCAAAAAGATCTACATCAGCTATTGAGGTCTCATATCGCTTTATGATGTTATACCTTTTAAAAATAATTAAAAATTTTAAACAATTTAATTTCTACGAATATTCTGTAATTGGATTTACGTTGTTAAATACCCTTTAATTATGTTGGAAATAGATGCCAAATGCAATGGAAATCTCAATATTACAATTTTAATTACAAATTCTAGCATTCACAATCATTATAAATATTTATATCATTACACTGTTGTCACCGAAAGCAAAGGGTGCAGCGAGCCAGGTGACATTTTGCCTCCATGAGCCAACAATTCTTGAATTGATAAAAAATTGTCTAATATTTTTTCTTTTCTTTCTCGCATCATTCGTTTCTTTTCTGAAAGTTCATGTTTAGGACTGTCTTGATTGCTTAACATATTTGCACGACATTTTTGCATGTAACTTCTTCGTCTTCTACTTTCTCTTGCCGCCGACAGATGGCGCTTACGCTCATCTCTTGACCAATATCGTCCCAATTTAACTTCACTCATCTGATCGTCATCTGTTGTCATGTTCCTATAAAGTTCTTCATTAGGTTTTTGTGCTCGGCGTTTTAACAAGCGTTGTCTTGATTTTTGGGGATTGTTTTGTGGTAGGAATGTTTTCTCTCCTGCGACCGAATCGTCATCTCTGAGTTTTAAAAGCTGTAAATAGCTTCTATATTGCTGTCTTCCAGGTGATCTATATAACGAATCATTCTTGGCATTTTTCGTTGGCAATTTTGGACTGTTAACATTAGAGCTGTAATATCCAGAACTATCCATAATTCCATCATTCCATCTCCCGGAATCTGTTCGATGAGCTTTTGAACTTCTCTGCTTCCCTGAAATGTCTCCCATCGTGGCAGATGTGGTCATTTCTGAACGTGGTTTAACCGGAGGTGGTTTATCTGAAAATGGGGATTTGCGATGGGAAGCTTGTTTGGTTTCCTCTTCTCTGCTCGCGCTTGATATTCCGCTGTCGTCATTATTCTAAACAACAAAGTTATATTTATGCAAAAACGTTTGGTTGCGTAATTCTCAATTAAAAAGAGCACAATTGAAATCTCTTTGAACTTGGACTGCTTTCTATGAGACCTAAACTATATTTGGTTTGCTCACAGTATAATTATTTAGGGATATCTAAGCTTTTTACTTTGAGATGCCGCACTATAAAAATCTATTATACCTTCAATTTGTTCCGAAAACCATTGAAATGACCATGTATTTTCTACTTGGTTCGAAATAAATGCAATGGTAATAAGGTTTCACATGCTTAAAAATGATATGTTGTTTATATTGAGTATATGGAGAAAATTTTGAAGATCATCTCTGCCTTAGCTGCGCTTAGAGCATTACTATTGTTTGTGGTACTGCAAATGGCCAGGACGTGATTAAAGTAGGCAATGTTTATACAAATATAAAGCTTTTTAATAGTTTTCAAAGGCAACTGAATGATTACCATTCTAAAATATTGCAAGTCATATCGGATTTGAAAATCTTAACCCGATTACAAATGTGCTGTATAAGAAAAGCTTAAATAGGATTATACATCACAAGAACACTTCACATTTTGAATAATTTTTTAGGCATAGTAATACTGCTTCTCAATATCTTAACCTTCTTTGCAACAGAACATTTCAACAGAATGTTTTTAAGAGGTGCTATCAATTGTTATCCAAACCAGGTTTGTTGTGGAAGCGGGAATCAGTGTTTAAGGCAATTCTTGCTACAAATTTCTAATTCCAAGTATCAAATTTTATCGGAATTTCAATTAGGAAGAAGCCTATTCATATCTTGCTATAGGCTGAAATATGACATTGACCACATTTTAATTCCTCTTGTCATATAAAATACCTCTCAATAGTAGGATTTATATATCAGGGTATTGACAAGAATCACATTTATCAACAACCCAGTGCAGTCAAGTATCTCAAGTGCGTGTCGTCAAGGTTATCAAGTATTCAGAAGAAAACAAGTATCTCAAGTATTTCCTTAATATCATTTACATGAATAATCCTATCGGTTGTAAATTTCAAACCAGAGTTTTCAAGTACTCGGTGGATTTAGTTTCTTTCAAAGTGCGATTAATATATTCCTGTTTTAATAAAAAATATCTTCGCAAAGTTGCTGCTGTAGCTGGTATGACCAGATATTGCTGAATTTCTGCTTGATTTTCTATTTCAAGTGTAGAGAGAGTGATACTTTTTGCAACAAATTTTCTAAAACACAATCATAAAAAGCCGACAGGTCAATGAATTATAGTATTAAGTACTTGAAAGTACTTCTGAAATTTTTCAAGTAAAATTTTCAAGTACAATATTTGAGCATTAAGTTCTTGGTCAATATCATGATATATATATATATACAAAAATTTATACTAAGATACATAATTATTACTGATTTACAAATAATCTAAACAAAAAGGAAGATTGAATAGAAAAAATTCTCATGCAAGATAAAATTTGTATGGTACAGAGACATATAATCGGAATCATGAATAAAGTGTCATCCATGCTACTCAATTATGTATTACAAAAAACATGTAAGAATCGATAATAGCGGTTATGGGTTCTACAGATTAAAATCCAGTGTAGTTTTCCTTAAGTCATAAACATAAAATTTTGAGAAAATTAGCACCTGATTATTTTTAGATATATGTGCTGATATAACTTCTTCATCTTGACTGAAGATGTAATCATACATCTAAATCAAAGAATTTTATTAAGTTTTAAAAAGAAGCGACATACATGAGGTGTTGGCCTTGCAAGACACAATGTAAATTCTGTTTCATGTGAGTTAAAAATCTGGGCTGCCTGCTCACAGCTTTGAACAGCTTTGCCGTTTATTTCAACGATTTCATCGCCCGGGTGGATTGATCCGCTACGAAAAGCTATTCCATTTTCTTCTAACTAAAAATCAATGAATTGAAAAAACAAAACCCAACCAATACAAAAAAGTCACCATTTTTTAATTTCGCTTAAGCATTAAGTTCAACTTTACTTTGTATTAAAAAATGTCATAGATGAAATTCATAAAAATCTAATTGTTTTATAGATTTGATGTTTTTTACATAAATACAAAAACAAGTTTATTCCCAATTTAGAGTGTGTACTTACTTCTGATACGTATACACTCATTTCTTCTTCACCTCGGCAAAGAGTCATGCCAACCTGGTCTGATTTGTTTGTCTTCTTTAAATGGACTTCCTAAATTGTTGATATGAACAAAGGAATAGTTGAATTTGAACATTACATAACAACTCTAATTTTTTGATGTTGTGATTTTGAAAATTCGGTTGGCCTCACAAAATATTTTGATGCATGGCATTAGAGAATGGTTTCATTTTCATAACTTTTTATATTCTGATAATTTCTAGAAAAGGGGGGAGGATTGCAATAATGCTCTATATATTTATTTATATTTGAATATAAATACCTTAGATGTATGACTATACCAGGGATTCTCATTGGGGTGAAATTTAGCTCAGGGGTGAATTTCGGGGTTTCAAGAGAAGGAAGGGTATACTGGAGATGCTCTTGGCTGAATATGGTAAATCCATTGTAACCGCCTCCAGGGAACCTTGACATTTTGAAATTTTGTGAATGAGGGGGTGAATGAGATTTGGACAAATGGCAAAAGTGCGAATCGGTCAAGCAAGTCTGTGAACCCCTCCACTATACTGTGCCATGGCATAGTTTAAGAATCCCCATACTTATGAGGAAAAAGAAACATATATAAGTTTTTCTTGAAAAGAATAAAATTCCGGATAAATTAGGCTTATATAAATAGGAATGTTGGTAGATAATGTCAGGCAATGAAAAAATTTTCAAGAGGTGGTCCATCGAAATTCTAAGAGTTGGTTTGCCTTGTAAAAATACAAGAAAAACCTCTGATTGCCTTACAGGCAAATAAGAACTATGTAGATAATATTTAGCCTTTCTGCAAAAAGAAGAACTAATTGGTCACTTTGTGTTGTTTTAGGTTTAGGTAATCTTTTCTATATTTGAACATTTGTAAAAAACTATTGCCCTGCTTTCAACACACTCTTGGAAACGGAAACAATGATATGACGTAGTATAGAAACAGTAGCGCAGTTATTTAAATATAATGTACTAACGCTAAATTCAAGTTCAAAAGGAGGAATGTCAAAATCGTCTCCGAAAATGTCATTGTCGTCTCTGTCTGCAATTTCCGCACATGAAGCAAATGAAAGGATATCAGATAAACTAAAATGCAATTAATAATTCTGTGCAATATTAGATTTATGTTAACACCATTTGTAGAAATATCTAAATCTCCTGATTTTATAGAATTTAAGCTTTTCTTTTCTAATAACTGCAACAAAGCAAAAGTATGTATAAATATGAACTGATGTACATACTAAAGATAAATTTAAAAGTGTAAAGGATTTGAATTGAAATAAGATATTAAGCGTTATAAATGTAAGTGATGCATGATTTTTTAAAAAATCAAATATCTATTTAATTAAGCTCAAATGTATGAGGGTTTTTAAAATTTTAGGAACTCGTACTCCTGATCTAATAATGATCTCTAAACAATAAAAATAACATGATTGAGAAGTATCTCTTCTTTCATTTACGTTCTACAGTGTCAGCAGTCGTGGATCAATTGAGATGCGTTTTTGACCAAAGTCTCCCAAATATATATATATATATATATATATATATATACATATATATATATATATATATATATATATAT
>CABFPE010000101.1:456730-483280 GCA_900660155.1 Hofstenia miamia
AAGATATTAGAGCACACGGTGGTGCATGATAGAAAAAGATAAGGAACTCACTAACGAATAAGTTTCAAGATGTTAAACAGAATGTTGGAAATCGTCTGCTTTGAATTGTAAGAATATTTATGTTGTTTTTAATGTCTTTAAATGCAATAAACTACAATAGGACAGCTGTAATAACAAACAAAATTAGCATTAAAGAAATTCTATTGACAATATTTTGCTGCAATCTAAATATATATGATTGAGAAAAACATGTCTTTGTATTTCATGATCACTTGTGCAATGATTTTGGATATAAAAAATCGCTTCTTATATGCAAAACATCTGACTAAATCCGGACTTCTAAACGTCGAAAAGCGTTCACAAAAAAATCCACATTTCTTTCCTTATACTCAACTATTTTATTCATATTTGCAATTCTTTAAAAGATATTTTCTAGGAATTCAATGGAAATAATACTTTTCTCAAATAATTTTTTAGAATTCATCAATATTATTTTAAGATTTTTAAAAATGTAAGCTTACCTTATACTCAATCATCATAGACATGGAATTTTTACAAGAAAAGGGTGTATGCCTATAGGACAGGTGCTTCTGAAAAGCCTAGAATTTCATTTTTCAGAATTGAATCCAAAGTAGAAAAAGATGAAGTTCACTTGTCACATTAAATTTTATAGTACATGGCATATAAAGTTTCCCAAAATAATTTGGAAGCTGAAAATGATGCTTTTATTCTAACTCAATATTATATTTGTACAAAATATTATTAGGCGATTCTTTTTATGCACTGGTAGTCGAAGCATTTCCACAAATCATGTAATAGCTTATAATCTCTAAATCAGTTACGTTTACAGATCATAATTCCTTCATATCTGGAATACAAACCCAGTTTACGGACATTAATTAAAGTGAAGGTATTTTCTAAGCAAAAGTGGTTAATGTTTTGATGAATAATGCACTCGTATCATGTGGGAAGATTAGCCGAAGGAGCTTATCAACTAACTGTGAAACGTTTTATGAGAACAATAATTGATTACTTCGCCTTCGTGCAATGGAAATTATTCATAAATGTTTTATTCAAATCTATAATATGTAAGACTTATCAATTGTATGCACAAATATTTTCTTAGCCTAAAGATCACAGTCACTAAAACCAGTGAACAATTCTTTCGACCATGTACAACATAAGGAGTTTCAACAGTTAATCATCTATTTTTGTGCCCCTATTTTTCTGAACGGCGATAATAAAATAAAATTTTGAATATTGTAAATAGTCTTGACATTGATTGCCATTGATGGAGAGAGAGAGAATGCATGTAAATGTTGGCAGAAAAATATTTGATTGCAAATACAAGTAATAAAAACCCATTAAATGCTCTAATGAAACTTTTGAAGTTTATGCTAAGTTCTGGGTGGAGGAAAAGCAACCATTATTTATGTCCAAATTCAGTAAACCTCGCATAATTCAGATGAGATTTTAATCCTGACCTTGTACTCGTTGTTGAATTTAGTACCGCCAAAGTGTCAAAATTGATACAAATTACAACAGCACACATATGCACCTATAGTACATAATGATTCTCAACTTGAATGTGAAAATTTTTTTATGTCAACAGCTGACTGAGTTTCGTTGTTTTATGTGGTCAAAGCAAAAAAGATACTTATCCCTCGCCAACGAAGACGACTACACTTTTTCCAAGTTTAATATAGAAAGCGTCAATTGAAATATATATGACTGAAGTTGTAATATAGAACTCTTATTTGCAATATCGAAAGCATTAGATGTAATATTGATGTTGGTCAATTGTAATGTAGAAGTGAGAAATTTAATTTAGAAAAAACAATTTGTAAAGTAGAAATCCGATATTTGTAATATAGATGTCATTTGAAACATTTAAATCATTAACTTGATTTTTGAAAATACAAATGATGTTTAAGTTACATGTTCAAGTAACTTTTTTCCATCTTGTAAAATATATTTGTCTTCATGACTTACCTTTTTCAAGATTAAGCTTGGAAAAGGTGTAGATAACAGATGTTTAAAGCAAAGCAAAGCATGATATTAAACGTTTGATTTTAATAATAAGAAAATGTTGCTATGAAAATTAATGTTCACAACGGTTTGAAGTTAAATGGAAAAATAAACAAAAATTAAATTATGAGTAAAAAAGAGATTTTTACTTTCATCTCAATTTTCAAACAAAAAACAGTTCTATAAAGACACTTTTACACTTGTGTTACTTTCAGTTTCAGAAAGCAGAGGTTTCCTAATTGCAATTAATTAATTCAACATGCTTGTTCAAAGGAAATTTTGAATTTTTATTCTTCTATATTAGCATTATAAGTATATATATATATATATATATATATATATATATATATATATATATATATATATACATATTAGCTTAGAGTATAAGCATGATTTGGCACTTTAAAATTTTCTTAAATTTTTCATAGTTTGTAACATTCATTTCTCATTGGAATACAGAACATACTTTAATTAATGGCACTTCTTAAAGCTCAGGGAAAATTTTTGTTTAATTCCCTGGAAAAGTGGTGTTGAATAACGTCTTTACTTAACGCCAGGTAATAGCACCATAAATAATTCATAAGTTATATATGCTGCTTCACTGCATCACCAACAGTTGAAACATTTACATGTACTGTATATCAATTTGTTAAATTATTGGAGCAAAATAATCGACGCTGCATTAAAATAATCTATCACTAAAAATATGGATAAAGATTTTAGACTTGCACGATTGGACAATGTAATGAAATTAGAAATGCAAATCTGAAAACTGAATTTGATAATTCCTACTGTGCATTTCTCAAAAGAATTGTGATTGACGTACTGTAGCAGACAAATGAAGATGAGTTCAATTGGTAGACAGTAGGTTGACATCCAACATCAATTTCATCTGTACCACAATCCTCAATTGGCTATTTATGCAAATGATTTCTGCGAATGATATATTTATATCAAATTTACAATATAAAGGAAATTCAATATCTTAAGTGAAAATTTATTTGAAAGATATCGCATGTAAGTTATAGCCATTTTCAATAGAGTGGTGACAAATTTTAAATCATTTAATATGAATTTTCAGAGTGTACCCAAGGGTAATTTTAATCACAACCTTACGATTTACAACATAAAAATGAGGACGAAAAACACTAGCAACAGCAAATTTGCAGGCATTCAGGGTATATCATATTACAAATTCCATTGCCCTGTGTATAGCTAAACAATCGTATTTGACCTGCAACAAATAGAAGTTAAGTTGCCATTTCACTGATTTGCCAAGCTATTTAAAAAACATTGCAAAAAGTGCAATAGATTTTAGAAATAATTTAGTTCAAANTTATGTACAGCAAATAAATCGACTTTCAAATATAAAAAATTCTTGTTAATTATGAATTTCATCGCATTACTTGATTTTCAATGAAACAAAGCGTATGAATAGGCACAGATAGGTTCAAATTGCTCATTCTTTGCTTTGGTTTCCAAAGGAGCTCGTTACATCAATTGGTAATTCGCCCGCGTATTGCTTCGGTTGCCTCATTTTAGCTTGATGGACTCGTTACTCGCAAAATCATAATTAGAGGAAGCCTTGGAGTGGCACTTGACATAAAAAGCATAGCCTAACAAAATTTCCATATAATACGACTTCTTAATGAAGAAATCAATAGAACTTATTTTATACACGTAAAACTACTGAGGGAGTTAACTATCTACAAAGAGAAATATCAAATATTTCCCCAATATATTTACAATTAAAGTATTCTTGCAAAATTGACATTACAAAATAAATTCTGAGGAACAGAAAATGTAATTCAACATATCGAAACTTTCAAAGAATACAATAGTTTTTGTAGTTTTTTTATCAATTGTTTATACATTCTATTTGCTTAACAAATATGTCTGAGGAAACTTAGGTGTCAAAAATATTTTTAAAGAACTTTAGTCAATCATCAGAAATATAATTATATAATTCTGCATATAATTGTTTCATTCCAGAAAATGTATTTTTGTCCCAAAACCCATTATTTCCATAAAAACTAATCTTTGTGAGTAATACCATTTCTTTTAGCCAATTTGTCGCTTCCTCTCCATTTCTCCCAATTAAGAATAATATTCCCCCATACTCTTACAACATGTGTACATGTAAATATTGAATATTCTCAGCAATCTTACGTCGGAAAGGACATTTTGCTAGACGAATTAATCACCATCTCTCTGGTCATTTAAGAGTTGAGATCAACATCCTATTAAGGAATAAATTTTTTGAATATTATTGAAAACTAAATACCCAATAATATAGGAAGAAATATTATGTAAATTAATGAATAAACAGAAAAATTAATATAGCACCGATATTTTTAGTACATGCAATATATATATATATGTATATGTATAGTATTGACACATATTTTTAATTAGAAGTTATTTTTGACTCTATCAGGTATAACATTTTCCAAAAATGGTTTTATAGAATTTCTTCAAAATTCTTTACAATAATTAAAGTTGAAATGATGTATTATAATGTATGGTATTAACAGAAGCTTCAAAATGAGCAGAACTCTCATATGCTAGTCATTGATCATTTCCAATGATATACTACAGAAACTTCAGTTGCCAATAAGCTAAAATAGACCTTGATCTAATTTCACAATCTGACAGAAAAATTAGTCAAACTACACAATTATTTTCTCAGCAGACTTTTTTTATTAAAATTTTAAAATAATTTATTTTATCAAATAATCTCTCACAACATTTCCTTAAATCTGAAAGAACTTTCCATGTCACAGGGAGGTAACTATTGCAATACTTTTTGTTATAGTTCTTAATATATAATATTATAAAATTAAAACATTGAAATGTTAACAGAACATTGAATTTATCTTTCAAATGTGAATTAGTTTCAATGATACGATATTTTATTGTTTAAATTCTCTTTCGTTTTAACAACTGACATAAATGTGAATTTGGTAATTGGGTTAAGTTCTCATCAAAAAGTATATTTTAATTGATTACGTCCAATTCAGTTGTTAGATTAGTTTGGCATTTACAAAAATTGTTTAAATTTTATTAATATGAATTCATAATAAAAGGCAAAATATGTGTTCATTGGATAGCTATACAGAAACTGAGCACCTTCTGCTACGAATGTGTGCAAATTTACAATTTTTGAATTAATTATCATAGCAACTTTTGTTTTAATTAACAAGATTTCTCGCAAGCTTTCACAGGGTAGAAAACATAGTTGCTGTGGTGACGTTGAATATATCGGGCTAATTCAAGCCTTGCCGTTGCTAAACTGTGCTTATTTCCATATTCCTGACACGTTCCAAATCCGATTATGGCGCATGTATATGCATATGTTGCTATTGAGAGGAATTTTTACACTAGATTATCCTTCAAGAATTAAAGTAAATTTTGACAAACAATCTACAAAGTTTGTCTAACATAAAGTTTCGAACTAAACAAGATTAACAATCAAATGATATAATCGGGATATAATCGAATCATGCAAAATTTAGAAATTTATAATCACACTTATTCTCAGTTTTGGAAATGGGCCGACTAAAACTAGACCAGTTGGGTCCAGATTGATCCGCGGCTACCCAAAAATAATTGTTTTAAAAATTGGTTTGGGGCTAGGCAGATCTTTAAATTCTATGGGAATGTAAGTTTTTTAATAAGAATTATAAATAATGAAGTTTACAAAATGTCTAAAACTTGATGAATTCAGGCCTTTCCAATTTCATAATATTAAAAAAGCTTTGAACAAATCGAATCAGATACCAACAGATGTTCTGTTATTAAAAACGCATTTTCATGCGAATTTTACTTTGAATTGCCGTGCTTGTGCTTAAGTAAATGAACTGGGATTTGGCCAAAAATATCGAATTATAAATAATAGAATGCTCTAATGAATTGTTGGTAAGATGACATTTTTTGAAATATCATGCTAGCCGGTTTATATTTCGCACATTTCTGATAGTTGCTAAAATTGTAGACACAAATTATAAAATTAATGCATGTAAAATTTGACCAAATTTTGCAAGAATTTGTAGACAAAGAACAGTGATGGAACGCAATATAAATCGTTTGATTTACTGTAAGTAATTCTTGACAAAAATAAATATTAAATAACTCCCTCGAGTGGGAAGATTGCGGCCAATTAGAACGCACTTTGTGCTAAGAACCGTTTATCTTGAAGGGGCTGCTCAAAAGGATGCTGTATTAGTCATGGGAACTAAGGAAATGCAGAAATCTCATGAGAATAGCAGACAAGTTAATGTGAAATTATAGCAGTCTATTAGTCTTCGGGAAAACAACCTTGCAAACACTAAGTGGCCTCTTTATGTGTTTTAGACAATGAGAAAATTTATTTAATTAAACCAATATCTCCTTAAAATATTTAAGCAAAATGTTAACAGAATTTCAAATGCCTTTAGATTAATTATGCAAATCTCTCTACAAATATGAATTACTATGGGCTGTTTAGTATCCGGATTTACAAAGTTAGAAACTGAGCGAAGAAGAAAGAGATCATTATTATTGACAATTGACCACAACACGCCTACATCTGTTAACAATAGCAATCAATTGGCTCTAAATTTTAGTAAAGAATCCAATTGCAAAATTTCATCTGCAATAATTTTCTATATTGCATTTAGAAGAAACTTAAAGCTAAAAACTATATTTGAGCATAGCAATGCAACTTAGAAAAGCTAACTAAAATAATTTAGAGACAGTATATGCAATATGTTGTCTCTACAATTAGTAGACAGCTTCCCTTAACGAAAAAGCAAGCCAACGTCTAAACTATTGTGTTGGGTGAAATATATTTTTTTATGACCGAGTAAAACATTTACGTGCGTAAAGGGCAACAGCAAAATATGTTGGAAATTTCGTAAATACCAGAAAGGTGAATAGGATTAAAGCCAGGAAATTTGACAGTTATAGCATAATATTCTGATTTCTTTGAATGGCTTTCAATCATTTCTGCTTGGATCGAATACGTATCGGCATTTCTGGAAAATTAAATTGTTTCAGATCTGCAAACTTCGATACTGAATTAGTGTAAAGAAAATTATTTTGACAAACATAAATATACATAACTTTTGAATTTACTGGATATGATTTTCCAAACATTGGTTTCTCATCGGATTTCATAATTTAGTATATGCTAATCTCTGATTTAAATCGGTAAAATTTATATTTAGTTCTAACTACATGTATGATGCATAAGGTGGCTCGAAGAGACAGTTTCAACTATACTTACATGCAAATGTTTGTAGAATCTTGAAATAGTTTTTGCTTGAGGTTCTAAAATCTCATGTGTGAGGTCATTCGTCAACTAAACTTTTGGCATTGCCAAGTTTTTTGGAGCAATGATCTGAACCTATGCCCGTTAGTGTGACTCTGAATAATCATTCAGTATGGAATTTTACTGTTCCAGTCCCATGGAACATGAATCTGAGACTAAGTATTTCACTTCAACAGGGAGTTTAAATGAAAAGTTGCAACCGAATATTACTTCTTCTTTTTACCAAAATAAAAATTATGCAGTAAATCACATGCAGCCACGAAACCAGAAAATTTAATGGGGCTAATAAATACTGGCCACTTCGCAGCCCTAAGCTTTATCGAAAGCTAGTATTCCACAATTATTAATGTTAAAATCTCAGTTACGAAATCTCGGTCTATGAAATTTATGGGAAAAAATTTCAGTTTATAGCCAGTTTGGGATAAATTTGTTAAAAGTATACATCCAAAACATTATTCACATTAGTAAGATATAACTTACTACTGCGTCTTCCGCAATTAACAGAAATTGAAGTAGCATCTATCACGGAATTCCAGTTCATTATCACCAATGACTAATGGACATGGCACTAATCTTCAGGGTTTCCATTTATTTTATAACCAGGATTGACAGTTGGTACATAAAAAATTAATGCATGAAGCTTAAAATCAAACTAGGGTAGGCTTGTATTAATTAGTAAGCGTGATATTTATATAAACACACTGATTCATTCCTCGTAATAATGACATTTGTCAGAAAATAGGAAATACTTGGCGATAGCGGGTATTCCATAGAGACCGGCACAATATAATGGAAAGAGATAAGCAACAGGATATGCAATTGTTTCACTAATGGTTTCAAATGCAAAATCATTGTGATCAACAGAACTTTTCCACAAAATTAATTTAGTGTAATTAATTATTACTTGAAAAAATGTTATTTTGAATTAAGTCTATTAAAATATTATT
Organism: Hofstenia miamia; assembly: GCA_900660155.1. Classification (NCBI taxonomy): domain Eukaryota; kingdom Metazoa; phylum Xenacoelomorpha; order Acoela; family Hofsteniidae; genus Hofstenia; species Hofstenia miamia. The sequence continues at coordinate 465,017 of CABFPE010000101.1, forward strand.
ATAAAATTGAATTATTATAAGCATGCATTACAGATTGACAATGTGTTCTACAACCTTATTTTCTAACTCGCTTTATTGAAATTTATATTCAAGATTAATAACTAATATCTAAAAAGTTTAATAGTGCCAACAAATCACCCAGTTCTTTGTTGAATTTTGATGGTCTTGCCCACAATCATGTTTATAAATCAAGGACAATATTGAGGTTGGGAAAACAAAATCAGATGTCATGACAATTTTGGGCTCAACCGAAACACTTAGTGCGGATTTTGAGAATTGACATTTATTTTAAAGCCTAAGTTTTTTGTAGAAACTCTACGAGACATGTTATGAGAAATCATAGTTGGCAAAACTGTCAGATTTGCAATTGAGCAAGGAATTGCAATTTTCTCATTTCCACCTTCAACAGGTGTAGATATTGAAGCATTTTTCGTAGCTCATCGCTAGCACAAAAACTGTAAAACTTGAAACAATTTTTTTAAATATAGTAAGAGTTTGTATAAGCCTATGAATTGGAAACTTCCAGTAAAACTTTGCTAAGATCGCTTGTAAGGTGAAAATAGTCAAAATATGGTGGTATTGGGTAAAAAGTGTTAAAAATTATATTATTGGTTATCATTACGCAAATGGCAATTAGTAAAAAATAAATTTTAGAAAAATTCTGGGAAATTGATGTTGTATATTTATGGGGACAACTTACACCTCAATTTTCCTATATAAAATGGAATATTTTAGAGTAACATTTCTATTAAGCATAAAATTTTTCAAATTTAGGTATCTAATTAATTTGCTTATAACTGTGGAACTGTAGGCAAGACAGAGAAGGATATGGACTGGGTAATTTCAATTTGTGGTTTTTGATGATGTTTCGGGAAAACGGAAAATTTGGAAAAGTGTTTTTTGGCAAGAATCATTTAAAATTTCAAAATGGGCCAATTACGTATTAATTTATTTCTATCGGACTCGGGTCAGGCAAAGTCGAATTTCATCCTAAGGCTACGGCCGTTATCCATCTCTGAATCAAACGGTCAATATCTTTAAAAAAACTGCATGCATTTTTTGAATAAACCTTTTTTTGAGTTTTATATTTTGAACATAAATTTCATAAAACACAATTTAGGCCTATAAATGAAACTAAAGGTGTCTTTGAATTTGCAAAATTTCGAGTGATAGTGTGTACGGTTTTTCAGACGATGAGATCAGAAGTGTGACTATCGTTTGTATTCTACAAAGCTTTGTAGGGACACCGCTGTTTGCCAATCGTTTATACATTCAAACTGCTTTGGGGAATTATACAAATAGTAAGTGTGTATTTTGCGGTAGATTTAACAAATATAAAATATATTAAACAGAAGCTCGATTTGACAATGTTCGAAAGATTATTTACTTTACTAAGCATTTAGTAATTTTATCATTAATTATAAGTAAACGTGTCTCTTCGATTCTATAAACGAAAGAGATTAACTGCGTAAAATATAATCGAAAATTTGCAAAAAAAATTATGGGTACGCCATTATAAATAATTTGCTCTAAGCAAAAACAGTACCTAAATTAATTTAAGCAATTGCTAAGAAATGAGAAATATGTTTAGGGTCAAAATACAGACAGTGTTGACATGTTGAAACCATAGGGTGTTTCTAAGAACTGTTTAGAACTAATAATTATATGCGTTTTCCACAGATCGTAGTACCTTGAAGTGGTTCTGTCTAATAGCAAAAAAATTGTTTTAGGCGCAATCGCAATTTTATGCAAATCCGTAACTGTATTCGTACCCCCAACTCTTTAGTATGTACATGTATTACACCCGGGTGAAAAAATCGAAAATCGTGCTAACAGTGGTTTGCAAGTAGACCATTCAATAATGAAAAAATCTTGAAGTCTCAATACATTGATGAAAAGTACGGCCGAGATCTTCTTCAATCTGTAGTTTTAAATAAATGATGAATATTTCATATTATAAATTCTCGAAAATTACTTTATAAAGTTAAGCACCATAGTGACCTTATAATTTTCCATTTGATAATTATTTTCCCTTCCCACTTGACAGTGTTCAATCTTAAGGATTAAATCATTTCCACAAGATTAGTACAAAACATAATAAAGATGAGGTGTTGTTTATTTAGATAATTATATAGATTTAACTATTAATTTATTCAGCAACAGGCGGCTTAAGACAATGCCATTGATCAATTTATTGTCGTCTGACAAGTGCCAGATGGAATAGTGCAATTGACTATTTCTGCAAAGTGTATTTATCAAATAATCCTGCCAATAACGTGATTGTAATTATTCATTTATCAATAATTTTGGAATTTTGTTCCTTCTCGCATATAAACGATATTGAAATTTTTTACAATCCAATTGTCATTGTCAATATTACAAAAGGTTCAAGAGATAACATGAAATCAAATCTACGGATCAGAATTTCGTTAGTCCCGGTTCGATCCCATTCTAGTCGCATGCAATTGTCTGGCAAGGTAGTCCCATGTCCATGTGGTCCCACTACATAACTTCTATTTTTGTTAAAATGAGTAATATTCTAAAATGCATAGTCTCATTGAAATATTTAGTCTCAGATCCCAGTGACATGAGACTCAATGGTCCCGTTTTAATCAATATTTCTCAACAAATTGGAACACTTTAGCATCTTATATATAGCATTGTAAAACGTTTGCGCAATTATTTTACTTCGAACTTTGCATTTTACATTGATTGATATTGTCATGTTTCTAGATTTACATTTTGTGGGAATGCTACTCCATTTTCACTGGAGCCTCAAACTTGGAGATGGCATTGGAGGAATCTACCATAAATGATACAATATTTTATGGGCTTAGCCATTTCGGGTTGTGATTGAACGTTCTATGCCGGCCCATTTGTAACTCTGCATGTATCGTAACATATTTTTAACATATTTGCTAATATTTTTAACAAAGAGCTTCTGTACAATTTCATAAAGAGGTCTTAAAAACTTAAATTTCCAGAATCCGAAATGGATTTTAATTGAATATATCTATATATCTAGTGATTTGAAGACGTTGTGCGAGAGTGTTCAATAAAGCAATGGAGATCAAACGCTAGAAATGTGAAACAAGGGAAGTCAATTAGTAATATAAGAAAAGACTGATTTCTTTCAACACTTCTAACTTAAAATTAATTCAAACAATAAACTCGCTTTCAAATAGAATTTTATTTATAACCAAACTCCAGCCAGAGAATTAACTCAGCAATTTTTGAAAGAAGTTTTATTTACTTAGATAAACATTTTTGTCGAAAGTGCACCACAAAGGAATTCACTTTCATTGAAAGAACAAAGCGAAAACCATGGTCATTGATTTAAACTAAAACGAATTCGATTAAGAGCGAAGTAGGAAGTAATTTTCACCGAAGTTCTTTAGTTAAGCTAGCTAAGGCATTCACTAAACACGAATTTCAAAAAATACATCGGAGCACCTTGACTATAGACTATTTCGAATACTAAATGCGACGTAAAGCTTATTGATGGGGAAATATTTTCTTCGGCATTATAGACAAAAATGCAAAATTATGAGTTGAAAATTATTATACTTAAATCTATGATGTGTTACATATTTTGAAAACATTCGGTTCATTACTTGTTCGTGACGGGAAAAGGATCTTATCGGTGACCCTATTTAAACCACGGCGTTTTGAAAGAATTATGATAAACGTGGAAATAGGTTTATCAAATATACATATGCCGTAGCAGGGCAGTGATTAACATGAGCTGGATGTTCGTTACTCAGCACACTCTGCTTGATACTGGTATAGCCTCTAAAGCTGTTTCGAACTCATCAATAAAAAATGTCAGATCAAATTCCTCTTTTAAATCTTCAAATTTTCTCAAATATAGTTATTTTGTAATATATCAGCCGGATTTCGGCCTGTAATCTAGGGCTCTGAGGAAGGTTTCATTCTTTTGGAATTTACTGGTCGCGGTTCTATGGTACTATAGGACTAGAATCTGGAAAAAATATTTTAGTGTGCCATAAATGAAACTAAGACCACTGATTTCAAAGTAATACTCATAATTTTAGCCAAAATGCAATTTACGCCGTGGGTCATATAGCAGAATATGTCAAGGTATTTAATGGGATTTGTGTAAACGGGACTAGTACCGAATCCAAGACTAACACAAAAAATTCTTAAGCTTTCAAATTGTATTCCAATTTTGAACTAGTAGGATCCATAATCGAGTGATAGTTTTTCATTACCTTAACTTAAGCTACATTATGCCATTTCAGATTGCCCACTAATTCTAAGTTAAAGCTTGTTCTATTTACTTGGAATTCACTTAGTTGAAGTTGCTCATATTTCCATTTTCCTTAAAAGCACTTTTTCCTTCCGCTAGACTAGGACTTTCAATCTGAATCTATGGTACATCCATCAAATAATCTTAGTGTTGTTTGTTCAAGGGATTTTGACCAATTTTTCAACAAAATTTATCAGTTCCCTTTACCCCTTTACCCATTTACACAGAGTTTAAGTTTTCTTGCTGTCCAAACAGTAGTANCTATAGACTATTTCGAATACTAAATGCGACGTAAAGCTTATTGATGGGGAAATATTTTCTTCGGCATTATAGACAAAAATGCAAAATTATGAGTTGAAAATTATTATACTTAAATCTATGATGTGTTACATATTTTGAAAACATTCGGTTCATTACTTGTTCGTGACGGGAAAAGGATCTTATCGGTGACCCTATTTAAACCACGGCGTTTTGAAAGAATTATGATAAACGTGGAAATAGGTTTATCAAATATACATATGCCGTAGCAGGGCAGTGATTAACATGAGCTGGATGTTCGTTACTCAGCACACTCTGCTTGATACTGGTATAGCCTCTAAAGCTGTTTCGAACTCATCAATAAAAAATGTCAGATCAAATTCCTCTTTTAAATCTTCAAATTTTCTCAAATATAGTTATTTTGTAATATATCAGCCGGATTTCGGCCTGTAATCTAGGGCTCTGAGGAAGGTTTCATTCTTTTGGAATTTACTGGTCGCGGTTCTATGGTACTATAGGACTAGAATCTGGAAAAAATATTTTAGTGTGCCATAAATGAAACTAAGACCACTGATTTCAAAGTAATACTCATAATTTTAGCCAAAATGCAATTTACGCCGTGGGTCATATAGCAGAATATGTCAAGGTATTTAATGGGATTTGTGTAAACGGGACTAGTACCGAATCCAAGACTAACACAAAAAATTCTTAAGCTTTCAAATTGTATTCCAATTTTGAACTAGTAGGATCCATAATCGAGTGATAGTTTTTCATTACCTTAACTTAAGCTACATTATGCCATTTCAGATTGCCCACTAATTCTAAGTTAAAGCTTGTTCTATTTACTTGGAATTCACTTAGTTGAAGTTGCTCATATTTCCATTTTCCTTAAAAGCACTTTTTCCTTCCGCTAGACTAGGACTTTCAATCTGAATCTATGGTACATCCATCAAATAATCTTAGTGTTGTTTGTTCAAGGGATTTTGACCAATTTTTCAACAAAATTTATCAGTTCCCTTTACCCCTTTACCCATTTACACAGAGTTTAAGTTTTCTTGCTGTCCAAACAGTAGTAAACATCTTTAATAAATTATTCAACTTTTATGTGGTGAAAATAAGTAAACAAATCTGCATAAACAAAAAATTATGATTGTCACTCAACTTATCCATACCCATTGGCGCATACGTCAGCATTACACTTGTTAACAGGTAGAGATTTAAAATAGTTCATGTAACATCGACTGTTCCATATTCAACTAAGGAACAAATCCATTCTTAATTTATACTAGCAATTTTTCCAGACCCCGAAGGTAAAAAATCAGAAAACGTTTTGCAATTCATGAAATTAAAAGAAAAAATTAGAGACGTCTAAATATTTATATGCTGTCGTCGATGCATTTAAACAGATTAAGCTATTACCTAACTCAAAATTAATACCACACCAAGCAATGTGTACCGACTTTTGCACATGTTACTACAAATCACTCCAAAACATGTGTCATCACTTGTTAAAGGACTGTAAAGAATAAACTAATACACTTTCAGAAACAGCAGTTCACAGTTCTGCAAGTTTTAGTAGAAATCTTATGTGAAATTGTAAATATTTGTAATGGTATTTTATCCTTATTAAATCATGACACGTTTCCAATATGTAAATATTTACTAAGAGCAACTGCTGTGAATGTATAATTGAACGCTTCAACCACTAAGAAATCACACGTTATCTTTGTGACACATTTGGTAATTAGAGTGAATTACGGAATTTCCTGACAACAATAGCTCAGTAATAATGAAGTTTTAAGCTAATTTAATAGATTATTAATCACACTTTTCCATAAAAGTATTTGAATGAAAAATATTAAATCCAATTTGTTGCAATAAGCAAACATGGGTATTTGAAATTACTCTACAAACGCAAAAATATTGTAGAATGCCCAAAGTCGCAGGAGTTCTTTCAAAGAAATTGAAAAAAATCGTGTGATTTGTTAAACACAGTCTTAAACCTATACATGTATAGGATATATGCAATAAAATGATGAACAAAATATTTGGAACTATAGACAACCTAAAAAATGCAATTTTGCCAATAAACTGTAATGTACGCAAAAATTGTTGATTAATATTGCTAATTATGCGGTAGATAACTCTTGTTGCAGTAAAACCATTTATTAGTATTAGTTCTCTCCTTGAATACCATATTTCATCAGAATAATTAATTCAATAATTTGTAAAGCATGTGTCTCTTCATAAAATAGATAATCGAATTACTATTTTTTCAAATTCATTAAAAGCAAAGGAGTATGTCCAGCAGAAATTTACAGATAATTAATGTCAATGCACTTCCTGCTTAAAATTAAAAATGTTATTTTGCCTCAAACGACATTGGAATAGGGAACATTGTATACCCAGAAACTGCTATAAAATGCAAAGAAAACATTATCGTTCTTCTGATATTGAACTAAAATTTAGGCATGCTTTTTGCAGAAGCTAAATTACCAGTGCATAAATCATACCACCTAATCAGCTATAATTTCCATAGAATTATAATTTATGGGTCTAAACCCTTAAAAAAAAAAAAACAAGAGTTTAAAGTGGTTTGTCCACCATGGTTAACCTAAGTGATATCATATCTACCGATTACTCTTAATATATGCGATTTTGCTTATGACAACATCGCAAATTAAACTTAATAATAAATTAGATTAGTAAATGTTAAAGTCAGCATTTTATTAGCAACATAAATGCTAACAACCAAAAAATATTACTGACGTACATTTATGATTTATTAATTTTAAATAATCAATAGATTTTAAAGATTTGCACGAATTAAGCTTGTAAATGTTTATAGAACTAATTCAGTAAGGCTCCAATGATGTACTTCCATTATATATTATAATTCCAAATCGTGGTTGCTGTCAAGTAGGGCAATGATTTGATTTAAGTACTACTAAATAAAGACATTTTCTCTCTTCCTAATCTTTTGATTCAACGGCATCCTCTGTGTCTTGTGCGTTAACACTTCTAGAGTATTGTAAATTTTTATTATCTTCAAATTTGATTTATAGCTATTATCTTCTGACGTGCACTCCCACCTTTTCCCACTAATGTTCCTATAATATTGGCACTGATTTAAACGTACTGTTTTCTCTAATTTATTAAATTTTTAAACATAGACAGATCAGTACATTGACTGGTTATTGGGTTTTCGGGTAATGATAGAAATTCTTTGGGTGGAGTATTTTGGAATTTAAAAATGCTTAATACGCTTTGCCTGTTTCGGGTATAAAGATGAATTCAATCGAAAAAAAACAAATTATTGTGTTACCTAAATTAGCGTTACATCGACTAAGAATTAAGCATGAGTTACAATTATATAGTAAAGTCCTGAATACTGCTGTGAAGCTCTAGAATTCCTTCTTTGATGAGGCTAGATTGATAAAAAATAGGTTGCCTAAATAGAACGTGAGTGCCCTTGTTCCGTTCAGATATCATACCATAGGTTCGGGAGTTAGAACATTGATTTCTCTAAATTTGTTTAAAACTTATGTATTTATCATTATTTGCATCTAGTATGCCATTGTTATTATGGTTAACCAGATTATTCTACGGACAATTTGCAAAAGTGCTCACGTATTGCGGAGTCTACTCATCTTATCTTATTCTGAGATTATATTATAATATGTACAGTGCATTTTGTAGAATACTACCAAAAGCTGTAAATTAGGTTTTCTTGGATAAATATTCTAATAATAATGATCGAGTATATCATAAACAAAGATGTATATCTTCATTTATGCTTAAATTTATGTATCTGAAATTCAAATAAATAATTGCAGATGTAACATGCATGATCGATAGAGGTGTCATGGTTACTTTATTTGTGTAGAATAGCGCAGAATCAAATCGAAATACGGTATCTATACGAAGTACGTGCCTGCAACTTCATCTGATTCAGTTCTTAATAAACTGGAAATGCAGTTTTATTACTCATTTATGGTGTATTATAATGGGACATTGATCTTCAATTAAGATTGGGATATATTCTTAACAATTTCATTTGATGGCTTAAGAGGCATAATTTTAGAAGTTTTGGATGAAATAGAAACGTTATTCAACGTAACTTGCTTATCTAATTACTCTTGAATCAATATCATCCCTAATCTAGAAAAATATTTGAGCATTTGTTTTCTTAAAAACAAACACGAACATTCAACTTTTGAAGGAAAAAAAATCAATTGGTGTATGCACTTAATAGAAAAAAGAATAGGAAAAAGTTGTTATTACCTATAAACAAACGGTGATTCCAATTACCCGAAAAATTTTAAGGGCTCATTCTTGGGCTGGACTTAATTCATCATGTTTTAAAGGGAGTCTTTCTAACTGACAATACCAAACCAATTAACGTTTTTACACTTATTACATGCAATTACTGAAGAGCATTCTACACCACTTCGACTTATATTTATATATATATATATATATATATATATATATTTGTCATACTGACAATGATTCCTAGTAATCGAAACAAGTCTTAATTTTTAACTGTGTTACATATTTCAAATATATCGAAGCTTAGTATACTTACAATATATATATATATATATATATTTTTTCAATTTTAAGTCTTTCCCACGAAATAATATCAGTGTATAAATAATTTTCAATCGATTTGAAAGAGGGTGTGCGTTGAAAAAAATTGAGAAATGAATAAAAATTTAGTTCGTTCATCTAAAACATGTGGCTTAAGTAATTTTGACAAAATGCCTATATTTTCAGGGCATAGTAAAGCAAAACACTGATGTAAAATCGATTAGAATAAATTTGAAAAATAAATTTAAATATATTTGGAAATAGGTTGAATCTAAGTTTGACTACATACATCATTTTAGATAAATTAAATAAAGTATACTACTTTATTATTTTATAAGTTTTTATTGTGAATAACTTTCAAATCTAATGTCCAAAAAAACTAATCATGTCATCATCTAATCATGTCATCATAGAGATTTGGTTTACCACGCGGCACGTTTATTCACAATTTGATGTTTGAAAAATAGTTTCTATTAAATTCAAAACAGTTTTCAAATTGATTTTAAGATTAATAATTCGAAAGTATGTACAAAATGAAATTGCTATGCCAAAATTATTTCTGTAGTTCTTGATATTAAAATAGAACTGCAGAAACTGGCGTGCTGAGGTTGTTTCTGTCATTTTTTAGATATAATATGGCTAAAGAAATCGAAAATGACCTTCACTTAATTAATTTTTTGGAAATTGAGTGCAATTAATAAGTGCTCATCCATTTCCTTTCCATCCAAAGCTATTCACTATCGAAATTAAAATTTTAAGGGGACATTAATGTTTAAACTAACTTAATTAGATTTTTTGCGCAGTACTTTTTTTGCAACGAAATACTTTTCCTAAAAATTTACCATTTTCTTACATTTGCTTAAATTTTTCGCATTTTGGTGTGAATTTTTCCCAGTAGTTACATGTTTTTACTAATGGAGTAACTAATTACAGGATTTAGCAACTTCCTTAAAGTTTACGCTAATAACAAAATAAATTTCAACTCAATGTGTTAGAAAAGAGAGGAAAATAAATACTTCAACTGTCAGTTAATATAAACCTAATGTTTTATTCATTCCGCATTGTCTGAATTTTAGCAAAATTGAAGAGCAAATGTTTACACATCTCAAGAAATCCTAGATTGACTACTTCTATTATTTCTCTCTTTTTGAAGTCTTTCATTCAATGGTAATTTGAGGAATTCTGCAAGCATACCCTTTTCCACTTTGGCTTTTTTGAAGTATCACAATGAACATATTACGTATACAAAATGCTCGAAATTTTCTTCAAAAATTTCACAATGTTTTAGTGATTATTTGAAACTTCGAATATTTAAGTCAATTCTTTAGGAACACTGTAATATGGTTGTAGATGCAAACTGGTGCAGAAATCGACAATGGTTGGCACGTACCCATAGCTTGAGGTAACAAGGCAACTCAAATGCTATAGTTATTGTAGTATGTAATGCAATGCAATACATAATTTCCATTTTAAAGTTTTTAAATATTGTATTTGTTCTTTATGTTGTTATTAAATTCAAGGTAGATTGTTGAACTTTAGTTGATAGGTTTTTACTAAGAGTATATAACATGCCCAACATTGGTTTATCAAAATTGAAGAATTTTTTGACAAAAATCATATAAATTGTCCGAATTTGCGTAATTTTAATGAGCCACGTGAACTCAGGCTGGGGTTGGTGATAAATTGTATACCATATCCATCTCTGGAATGGCAACTTTACTTATTTACGAGCTAATATTAGAATGGGGAAGACACCAACTTGTGCTTTTTTGAGGCAAGCCCATTCGAAGCATTAAAAGATTTTTTGAACAATTATGACCACAAGAGTGCTTAAAAATATGAACATTCGTTGTTAGGAAAAGTATAACATACTTTCAATTTCGAAAACAATGCAGTTACCCATTGGAATAATTTCTCATTTATTTGATAAAAGTTTGAAAGACAAGCGAGGCAGGTGAAGGTAGACAAGTCATGCCAATCATTTATTATTACTATCAATTACTTGTTAGAAATTATAACTTGTAAATAATAGTATTGCTTGCTTATAAATAAATAATTTGTTTGTCAGAATTTTGAAATCCATATGCTGATAAGGTATTTTCACTTGTTGTAGTTATTGGTGTTACTATCTTTACCTCGCTAAAACTTGGATGCATTCCAAATCTCAATGTTCTTCTGACACCCTTTTGGAACAATTATGAAATGCAGAAATATGAAAAGGAAAATAAATACAATCTCTCATGTTTGCTAAAAAATTTTATCACAATTTATTTTTTCCATATGCCTAAAGAAAGCACAGCATTAAAATTCTGTAAAAATGATTTTAAAGTGTATGACCATATGGCATTTTTAGCGTACTTGAGATGCGAAAAGTAGACGTTTTTCCTTTGAGAATGCTTCGTGCTAGTCGTTTGAAAGCAGGTAATTACTTATTGGTTGCTTGATGCATTTCAACTAATCGTGAGAGTGTCAATGCACATGGGTGATTTTCCAATCACTTGTAATTTGCATTTCCAATGTGTGTGCTATAAAACACTAATAATGTTGACTTCAGATATTATTTGGAAGGGAAGTATCATCTGAACTAAATAGCAGTAATTGAAAAAATGCAATAATTCAAAGCCCTCTCAGATTTCGTCCATTGTAAATATATTAATAATCTTCATCACTATTATTTTATTGTAGCTAATTAAAATGATTTTTTACTTCTTTAAACCATATGACTCGAAGAACAGTGTGTTATCAGATTGACTATTATATGCATTGTCGATTCTCTATTACTCAGTATTATACATATCCACTGAAATGAAGAAGAGAAATAATTGAATGTGCCATGAATATGTACATTGAAATTAAATTTAATTTCAAGCCCCGCCCGCCCAACCCATGAAACTTTAGGCCCGGCACATTTTTATAATACTTGTCAAAAATCTTTCTTTAATTTATCGGTTTGCTCCACCAAAATTTGGTATGATAGATACCTCTAATAAAATATAAACTCTGAAATCGAAGATTCTAAATTGAAATTTAGAAAAGTATATGATAATAGTGAAAAATTTCCAAAATGTAAATTTAAATATTTCATTGCAAATGTACAATTCTTACAGAGTTATGATCTTGTGGATCCTGAATCTCAATGTTCACAAAAGTGTATCTTAAAATGAATTTCAGTTGATATTACAATATACAACTAGTCAAATTTGTAGAAATATATGTAGATGAATAAATATTTAAAATATATAAATCAATGAGTTTGGAAAAACATTGGAACTTAAGACAATTGTGTTTGGAAAAATAAACTCGCAGATTTACAATTTGTAATTCAATTAATAATGAATCCCTGTAATTAAATGATCGCATTAATATAAAGTAATGTCGAAATGACCAAAGACGATGAGTACCGAAATTTCTGTTATAAAGCAATTTGCATGCTTAACCAAGGCCAATAAACCTAAAAATTCAATTAATAAATTGATTTCGTCTCGTTACGTGTCTTTGATACCTTCAGTCTTGCAATTGCAAATGGAAAGGTTTATCATTTATGAGTCTATAGCTCCTTCAACTCCAGATGTTTTATCGCTGCATTATAAAATCAAACCGTTAGATGTCCGACAAAGGAATATTTATATAAAACATTGATCAAGGCGAAACGCCGACTGTTAGCATAATAGTATCAAAGATACCATTAAATTCAATGGCTTGCAAAATTTTATGATGGAAAGTAGAACTAAGAGTGGAATGGAATTTAGGTTTAATCTTCCAGCAGGAATTGAAAACGAATTAGAATTGAATGGAATATTTATTGATCCTCAATATCATTTAGGTTGGAAATTTTTTTGGGTTTTTACAATTCTAAAACATAGTTGCCGCAAATACGGTGGCTATTAAAATTAATGCATTAGTGTATTGCACATTATATTATATCTTATTTTAAAACTATATATATATACTCTCAATATTTTCACTTAAATTACACAAAAGTTTGGCGAGACCTTGCAAATATAAGAACACAAATAAATAGAAACAATTTAGAAAAATTAATTTAAGTTGGGGAAACTAATTATGTTTTTTATTGTATTGTTTCATTATGTTATTGAATTAACTCAAAAAAATTGTAATCAATATTTATTCTTTGTTTGAAAAAAATTCATTAAAATTTATTGTCAAAAATTGAATTATACATTAATAATGTAATTCATCAAATTGAAAAAATACCAACAAGTGCACTTGTTAAAAATGAAATATACTTTGCTTATATTTTCAATACAATAAATTCAAAGAGTGTTTTCCGACATAATTTCACTGTAATTTGTTGGATTATTTATAACATGTAAAATAAAAGCACTCACAAGAGCTTATAGAGTTGAATTTAAATACTTGAAGAAAACAGATCAAAATTCTTGAAAATTAAAGCACTACCATCAGCTCATACACATGTATAGGTGAATTTGCAAAATAAAGTTTCCATAAATTTCATTGAATTTTTCAGAATTTGAGACGAAGATAATGTGGTCTTGGTAAAGATTGAAATCAACTTTTGCAAATCTAATTTGACATTTTCTTAAATCTTGTTAATGCTAATTAAGTATTCATTTTGTCAGCGCTAGAGAGGGAAATGGGCTGGGCTGTCCATGGGCTGGCGTTGGTCCGAAATCTCATGGGTCAAAATAGGCTTGATATTTTGTGTTAAAAATTTTATACTTATATTTGCTTCTTAAAATATATTATTACCAGTGCAAACAGGTTTTGATATTAATTGATGGGTTTTAGTAGTTAAAATTAAAATGAATTTTCAGGTCCACAGTGAGAGCTTTTTAGCAGGGGGACTTGAACTAATTTAAAAGGAAGCTGAGTCAAGCTAACAGTATTGTTTCAAGCGACTGCAATACCAGTGTTTCTTCGCCTTCTAGTATTAATTTGACCTGGTGTATTCTTATCCGGTTATTTGACTCGAATTTAATTAACACAGAAACATAGAAGTGTGAATGAAGTGTGAATACAATATTTCAACATTTATAGAGGCTCTGAATAACATAGGTGTATGGCAAACTATAGCATTAGATAAATCCGAGTTTAGTTCACCCTATGTACCTTAGAATGCTTAATTAACTATTAATTTTAGAAATTCTTATATACTTACAACATTATGTGCATACATTTAGAAATCAATGAGCAAATATATATATATCAATTTAATGTTTGTTCAAGTTGTTTATTGCTTGGACATCCAAGAAAAATTCTCATTTTGTTCAAGACATTACATAAATTGTTTCACTAAAATATATTGTCAAAATTTTGAATGAAATTCGTTTAAAACTTGTTGGAAAAATCTAAACGCGTTTAACAATGTAATAGATATACATGTACATGTACATGTAGATGAAATTGAGGTAATATAGAACTACTTGGAGGTACACTAATGAAAAAAAATAAGTCGTTTTGATTGAAATTAGTCATAACCTTAATTTGCTTACCAGTAAAATTGTGTTCATTCTTTTTTGTAAAATGGTCTACATTTCATTTTTTAAAATATGGGTTCAAAATGGGTTGAACATTTGAAATGGATAGGCTGGGTTGGACTGGGTCTGCAAACAATGGGTTGGATTGTGAACTTTTTCAGTATACGCAGTCCATTTTCATCTATTGTCAGCGCAGTAAAATTTTGTTTAAATGAAATTACACACTACAAACTAAGCGATAAAACACTACATACAAAAATTCATATTGAAGTGTGTACAGTTTGTATATGATTTATTGAATCGCCAAGAGTATTATAGATATTTTAATAAAATTATTTTTTGGAGTTTTTTCGTATTTTTTCAAAATTTTTGAATTTAAGTAACTGGAAAAGATTGTTACGCAAATATGCCTGTCTAAGTAATGCAAAGATTGGCTTTAGGTATCGGGTTTCATAAAATATATTGAAGATTTATTATATATATATATATATATATATATATATATATATGCTTTGGTATATAATTTAGCGTTCCCAATTAGCAATTAAAAATCTTTAAATTTGAATTACTTGTAAAATAAAATTGTTGAAAATGGCTAATAACAAAACATTAATAATTTTTTATGATAGATTTTCATAAAATACGATTTTTCAAAAAGTAGTTTTATTTTTAGCAGAGTATAACTATAAACTTAATATAATCAACATTAATTTTCAATCAACTTTAGTGAAAATGTTGGTAAAGGCGTCAATATATATTCTAAAGATGTGAATAACCATATGGGCATAAACAAAGGCATTTGGCACAAAGCTCTAACTTGAGGTACTCTCGATATAATAAATGTAGCTAAAAAAAGAATAATCTATTTTGATTTGCTGTCTAAGATTTACTAAGAAACTTATAGAGTTGACTAAATTTAATTAAGACACTAATGTAGTTCGATAAATTAAAAATTTCATTGAGTTAAACATTTTACTAAACTCGAATAAGTTGTTTTGTGTCGATGAAATTTTGTTTCTCTGTGATTGATAAAATACCATCCGAAGAAGGTTAGATACTTTATGGCAAAGTTAAAAGATTTAGTGAATGAAAGATTGAACAGATAAGCTAAATTCCAAAGTAAAAGACATGATTTGAATATTCATTATCTAAATTTGATGTATATTGAAATAAATGTCGTTTTTGTCAAAACCTAAGAGCAAAAAACTAAAATTGGTTTCATATGTTTTTGAAATCATTTCGTCTTGTCAACAATGTAAACAAATGAAATTACAATTAGAAATTCGTTTAATATTTATTTATGTATCTATACCATTTTTAGCATTTGCCTCCTTTATATATCTACAAAGTTATGTAGGCGATTATTACGCTGTTTATATAAACTAGCAATGGATATAGTATTTCAAAACAGCGTGAAGAGGGAATAGCTAAATAGAAAGAACGAAATCTTTTAGCAATCTAATGCAAACGCTAAGAGCTCAGACGAAGTTTTGGTTAGTTTTTCCTAGTATTTACTAAACATTATAGTGTTAAATGCTATACCACATGCTGTTGTGCCCAGTCATTGGAATTGACAATTGCCGCGTGATAGGAG
This sequence comes from Hofstenia miamia, assembly GCA_900660155.1. Classification (NCBI taxonomy): domain Eukaryota; kingdom Metazoa; phylum Xenacoelomorpha; order Acoela; family Hofsteniidae; genus Hofstenia; species Hofstenia miamia. Next base: position 481,191 of record CABFPE010000101.1, read on the forward strand.
AAAATTCACGTTGATATGCGGATTGGGAAAATACGGTTTTAGGTGTTTGTTTGCAAGGAAAGCTTTACCCTTGTGAAATTTACAAAATATCAACAGAATTCATGAATGCTGAGGGAGATGAAACCGCCGATTAGAGAATTGCGAATATAGATTTAATAAAAATCATTTAAATTCTAAATAACTACATGAATATTACAACAAAGAACTCTTAAAACATTTAAATAGAGGGCAACGGAGAAATAAAATATTTACGGATGTATATAATCAATATTTCTAAACATTAAAAATTGATCATTTATCTTTATTAATTTTGTCTCTGATTTATTTTATTAGTCTGCTATTATTTTCAACTGCCATAGTTAGAATAAAACTAATTTATTACCAAACCTCAGACTAAATTATGCTACAAGTAACTACATAGAACATTAAGAAATGATGGTTTTATCTTATTTCATAATTATTTTATTAGCGATATTTGCTTAAAGTTGATGCGATATGGTTTCTTGATAATTAATTTACTACTATGAGTATGTTATCTCTATAAATGTCAATTTTTTGTGTCAATGTGTCTAAATTGCAATTCATTCGATATTCCAATATTTTTGAGGTTTCTTTGTCATATGCCCTTATTACAAATGTTGAACAAATTCGGGACATTCTTTAAATTGACTGATTTCTGTTTATTACTCATTCCCGGTTTGTTATTTACTTGGGATTTTTAATTGAAGGATTCAGTCCAATGAACGTCTTTAGTGGAAAATTTTAAAAGCAGTATTGAAAAGAAAAAAATTTATATTAAGGTAATTCAATCTTTCTGCTAGGCTACGGTTAGACTATATGATTGGTAGCAAGAGCAGTTACAAAATCACGTCACATCGTTAATTATCTCGCGTGGTTAGACGTGCGATTCTGCCAAAATGTGACAGATCACGCGTGACCAATCACATAGTCTAATCGCAGCCTTAAACAAATACTTAAAATTAATTGAAAGATTGCTTTTTCATTTCGAATTTGATAAAAAAAACTATTTCTTAGTTGTTATATATATATATATATATATATAGTCCTAAATGCAGGCTTCAATAAATTAATTTTATCAAATTAATATTCATTTTCTGAGAAATTCAAATGTCATACGAATAAATGCGAGTATCAAGTAGATGTCATCAACGTATTGATCCATATTTTAAGTAAAAGATCTTTAACTGATTCCTACGCTCGCAATTGATAACTTTCAATAAGTTTGATGTCTTCTCTTTACATTTACATCTTCAGATCTATTTTTCAGTACGAACGTAATGATTTATTAATAAAATTGCTAAGTTGCTCTTTTTATCAATCTTAGCAATTAAAAAATCGAATGCAACTTGTAAAGCATTAACAATGCATTGTTGAGGATAATTTTCTGGCTAAAAAATGTTCTAAATTGTATTCTGTAGTTCTAATTTGTCTTCTGATTGTTTTTACAATCAAGAAAATTTTATGCGAATAGCGTAACTCCGTGCATGGACTGGTGGGGGTCCAAGCTCCCCTCTTAAGCACAATAGGTGATGCTGCTAAACGTAACCCCCCCCCCCCTAATTCGTAGAGGCTTCGACTGTTTGACGGCTAATACTTCATCCCATTTAAAGATGAATTCGAGAACAATCAAATTTTCAAAAATAACAATTTGTTATTAACAAAACAAAGCATACGTAAATATTTAAAGCAGAGGGCAGAGTAATGATGAAAAATGTATAGTATAATGTTCAATATATTTAAGAGATCTGTCATTTTAAAATTTGATCATCCATCTTAATTTATTTTGTTCCATTTTGCTTTGTTCTTTTGTTATAATTTTCTTACTTAATAATTACACAAAAACAAAATTTAATTTTTATAAATTATTTAGACTAGATTTAGCTACAATTCACTGAGCAGAAACTGGAAAATGACAAGAAGAAAATTATCTGACGCAAGGCTAGATTTGCTTTACTGGTTGATTTCCTTAGATAATCTACAATGTCAATGTTGTTCCATTAATTCTCATATATATATATATACAAATATACATATATATAAATATACATATATATATATATATATATATA
>CABFPE010000101.1:491834-506585 GCA_900660155.1 Hofstenia miamia
ATGGAACTCTGCCCTGGTTCCTATAGCAACTTTTTCTAATATTTCTTTTTACATAACACCATGTGCTATGTATTGGAATTAAAGCTTGGATATATATATATATATATATATATATATATAATTTACTGTTTAAATGCATTTATTTTGCATGTGTACACAAAACTAAAACTTAAATATTTAAAAATGCAATATAGATTTCACATGTTACACATTTCCTTACACTTGCATGCTAAGGCACTTTGAAATTACTAGAGCATGCCTTACAAGGCACCTCCACAGAAATCTCATCCACTATTTTAATCTTTAATGATGTCGAGCGCGATTTGAATTTCCTAATATTAGTTGACAAATTATTGAATACTGCAGAAACCATAAGAAAAAAGAAAACTTGAGAAAGTTATTATTTATTCTAACATGTTAAGGTTATAAGTTCTTACGCTTTTTTGGAATTCTTCTCAATAATACTAATAAAACCAGAAATGGAAACTGAAATAGCATATAAACAAACTAACAGGTGTAAAAACAAATATCATGTCCAATCTTAAAAAAAATAATCAATTTACAACAAATAGAAAACAAATAGAAAATAGACTAAGAGATTAAGAGAAGTTATGAAGCCATGTCATTATCCTAAATACATAATGGAAAGGTGTAGGCTTTGAATTTGGTATCAATTGAATTGTGTTTTAATGCAAGAAACTTCAATGATTTTTAGAATATTTTATCACTTCCAAATGCTTCTTAAATTATTTTATTGTGAAGATTGTTTTCGTTTTATGAACAGCGTAGAATTCCACTAGTACTACTATTTCAATGAGTGTGATAACTGTATTATAACTGATCGCTGAAAAAATTAAACATCAATAATAGTATAAAATAATAGAAATAAATCAGTTGTCTATGATTGAATCAAAGAACTTCAAGATCTCCGTTACTTTGCTGTCAAATTTTCATCGTCTGGTACTTCTTTAGTCGCTATGCAACAGTAAGATATTTTGTTGTTAAAAAATGTAATGACAATATGATAATCACGCTCGCAGTGGTAGCAATGGATGTACAGACAAATATTTGAAGCAATGTTTTAGAACAAAGATATTTTTTATGAAAATGCCAACCATTGTGCCTGAATAGAGTTTGGAACATTTTATACTTTGACCTGGGCCACTTTTTTATTTTTAATTGGGCTTGGCTTTCTAGAGCCAAATTTTAAAACGATATAATATTGGGAATTTATAAACTGTAATAGTCAGTGGGGCAAGGAGAAAATTTATTTGTAAATAAAAAACATTTCCGAATCCAATCACTAATTATTTGCCGTTTTTCTGATATGAAAATAATGTTTGTGTTTGGCTGAAAAATATTCAAATGCTCTTTAGAATAACTATTAATTTAGCGTTTCTGATGCACTAGAAGTGGTAGCGTCACACTGAGGCTACAAACAAAAAAGCTCTTTTGCATTAACAATATAATTATTTCTCATTTTTACATTAAAAAAAGTCCAACCCCAAATTTAAACCATTAAATAATTAAAAACATGGTAAACTTATCAAGTTCAACTATATTAGGAAGAAGCGTTTGTCACTTGTGTATTTTACCCATCTAAGCAAAGACAAACATTTTCAAGGTTATTTAATGCTTGATGATGTCCAATTATTTCAAAGTGCATTCCACAGCACATAAGTGGAACTGCTTAGATTTACGATTGTTGCTGTACAAATATCAATTACTGCTTTAAAAACTGTGTTAAGAGTTTTAACTTCAAATGTAATCATTTAAATTCATTTTTAAACCTCAAGCGTCACTAATTTTCAAGGGATTGATGCCACTGATTACAAAATCCTATTTCTGAAAAATTCTACAGTCCTAGATTGGTAGTAAATCTGTAAGGCATTCCAGAAAAACTATTCTTATTAATAATAATAATAAAAATTTATTATCCATATGTGGACACTAAACAGTAGCATGGATAATAAATTTACATTAATAATGTACATAAGGCACTCGGCAGACACGGCGTGTTTCTTACAATCATTTTTATTAGAATAGTCAAAGTTATTTAAAAATTGTTGTTAGAAGAAATCTTTTTAATGATGTTTTTACGTGTTTCAATGATCCGTATAAGTTTATGGGAGTATTTTGATGTATATAATTGGCAAAAATAGCAATTCTAATTAAATAAAAAGATCTGGTTGATTGTTTTCTTATATCATTTGATTTGAAGATAGTAAGGTTAGAAGAACGAAGACGGTATTTTGTTGGTAGATATTCTGATATTATTTTTGATAGTTCCAAATCATATTGCTCGTGCAAAATCTTTTTAAAATAGATTAAATCAATTAACTAAAAACAGTAGGAAGCATTTCTAAGCGTACTACTTGTGATTTATAGTCAAGTCATGGTAGTATCAACTTAAAACATCTATGTTGAAAAGCTTCTAGCTTGTCAATTTTGATGAGGAATAATTCCATCAGAATTGAGCCAAACCTTAGAAATGATAATAATAATGATTTGTACAGAGTTAATTTGATCTTAAAATGAGTTGAGTATGGAATATTGCGTTTAATATTAGAAAAAAGATAACTGCAACTTTTTAATTTCTTTAAATAGTGAGCAGACCATGAAAGATTTGGTGTTATTATGAGTCCCAAATCTTTAATGAAATCGTTTGCTATAATTGGCGCTATTATGAGAGGAATAGACTGTGTTGCTTTATCACAAAATCGAATAAATTTGAATTAGTCGATATTGAAGGGCAAATGATTATTCTTTAACCACGTTTGTATTTCTGTGAAATCATTTACAATATTGTTAATATCAGAACTACATAATTTAACGTCATCATCATGCATAAACATCTTATTAAAGTTACAGCTTAAAGGTAAATCTTTAATATACATTATAAACAAAAAGGGGGTCAAGAACTGATCCTTGAGGAACTCCACTTTTAACAGGAAGAAGTGTAGACTTGATACCACCATATATCTATTGCTAAAATAAGATTTCAATAAACAAAATAGATTTCCACCAACTCCAAAAACTTCAATTTTGTAAGTAATTTGTAGTGAGAAACAGATATAAAAGTAGTTGACTATATAGATTTCTTTTACTTACAAAACCAAACTGTTGTTCAGATAAAAATGCTCTAAAATGTTTATATAAATGTTTGTAAATTTGCTTTTTAAAGATTAAGGATAGTTTCGGTAATAAACTGATACGTCTGTAGTTTGAGAATAATTTTTCTTGCCACTTTTGTGAATTGGACCAGTGTCCGAAATTTTGCAATATCTGCAACTATTTCTGTTTGTAGATAATTACAAAATAGTAATACGATATGAGAGGTTCATTCTGACGAATTTTCTCACTTACTACTCCACTTATATTAGACATATCAATTATAAGCTTTATAATTTCTGTCAACGATATGTCAATATCGTTTAAATTTCGTCGCTCATTTTCACAAATAAAGTCATTATCTGATTGAAAGACTGAGTTAAAAGTGAATTGAATGAAGATGCAATTTCTAAATTACTATGGAAAATTTCTTAGTACCGTTAAATAGGGTGAATAGAAACAGTTTCTTCAAAGATCTATTATTTGTAAAATGTATTTCAACCAATAAATTGTTAGATTACATTTCAATAAAAGTAAGAATATTTAGTTTTCAGGAATTTTTTTGAAGTTTGATAATATTCCTATTCGCCTTTTTGGATGGGGTGAATAGTAACTCATGGAATTTTACTATATGTAAATATATATATATATATATATATATATATATATATATATTAAATATATATATATTTTTTTTTCATACTCTCTATTGAGTGAAAAGATACAGTGAAGTTGTATAATAAATGTGTATGGACAGCCAGCGTTAAGAATATTCAATTACAAAATTATATAGCAATCTAGCTCAAACTGAAATCACTGATATCTTTCTGTTCAGAAAATGAAAATGATGCAGTGACTCGCTGTCTGTGTAAAGAAACACTGAAATGAAGTTGATATTCATTTTCATTGAACATTGAAAGTCTTTTCAATTCTTTCAAAATTAATACAAATCACATTTTCAATTTTTAATTTCGCCAGTGATCGGAATTTGCATTCAAGAATAATTATTGTCCTTCCTTTTCATCATCACAAGAATTGATTGGATTCTCTTCAATACCTTTTTAAGAATCATTCATTTGTATGTTTCTGCTTAATCGTTCTCTTAGTGATGCTTCTTGTCACCCCACGAAGATAAATATTTCGTTTTTTTAATTCACAAGCTTATATATTTTTCTGTATTAAGTATTATTTAATTTTCTCAAATTATAATTTATAGACATGTATATATTTATTTTTGGAAATTTAATAAATTTTTAGTTAAGATTCTTTTAATTTCTTTGGAATATTTCAATTTTAGCGTGAAATTTTAAATAATTTTACTTTTAACTAATGAAGTTAGATGAGCATAGTTACTCTGTGGTACATAAACGTATTATAATGAAATGTTCTCCTTGACTACGATACCATTTCTATTTACCACACTGTTCATTTTTATCCTATTTGACGATACTCAAATTTAGAATTTATTAATTTTAGCAACAGCTTTACATTTTTGAATTTTATTAACATATTAAAAAATATTGATTGAATTTGAGACTAAGAACACATTCATACCATTAGGTGGACAATTTTGAAATATACTTAATCGTATACCAATGAAAATACACTAAAATGTGTCTATTTTGTAGTGCATAATACAAAAATCTCCTAAAAACATGCTATTATTATTAAAGCGTAATTTGAAAATTGAAAAAAATGTGCTGAATCTTGAAAAACTGCCCAAATTCTGTTTCCATTCTTTGGAGTCAGTAGATGGTGGTAACGTCCGTGCATAGTGATGAATTTCAAGAAGTGAAAATTCAATAGCATTTAATTCAACATGGTTCCCCCTAAAAAATTTTTCTGTATCCTGCCCCTGATTTACATGTACATAATAAAATATTTAAGAGGAAAATGTTACTATTACTGTAGTGGAAAGTAGTTTCAAAATTGGTTCAACAAACAATTTTCTTTTTTAAGTTAATGAAGATTCTAAATCTAGAATAAAAACTTTATAATAAATTTGCAAACTTATCAAAAACAGTAAATCACTGTCCACTAACTAAATTATGTAAGCATCATTAGTTGAAAAATCACTGTCCACTAACTAAATTATGTAAGCATCATTAGTTGAAATTTGCAGGAAAAATTAATTTTGGATAACAAAATTATCAAAAACAGTAAATCACTGTCCACTAACTAAATTATGTAAGCATCATTAGTTGAAATTTGCAAGAAAAATTAATTTTGGATAACAAAATAATTATTTCTTGTAAAAAATATTGTTTATTAAATATTTTTCACAATATTGGCCAATAAGAATACGAGACATGTTCTGTGCCGCATAGTGTCCGTAAATTCGAAATTTATGTACTAGACAGTTAAAATTCTGTTTATGAAAAAATTTTTTACTTCTGGTTACTACAGATTATTTAATTTGATTATTTAATTTGGTCCCAAATTCAATAATATGACAATGAATCATACTTCACATTCCAATAAAGGAAAATACTTTTCATGTATTACGAGAATGATCATCATGTGCTGGACACTTTGTGACGTTTCCCCATATTAGGACATAAGTAAATATTTCTGTATGCACTTCTGCCCAAATATTTAATTTAAATTTATGAAACGTGTCTTTTATGTAACAGATTTGGTTTCCTTCGCGCACAAATGTTGACCCTGCAATGAAACGATTGGAAGTCAACATTACTGGTAGATGTGCAAACAGATGACGCTCAGTGTCACGCGCTTCATATTCAACAACGACAGATGGGGCAACGTAAATAAACGAAGGTTTTCTCAATGATCAACACAATCGTCGAAGCAAGCGGCCTGAATGGTAGGGTTTTTTAAATTACTGTGTAAGACTGTTACACCAATTTATTGTAAAGACCTAGTACCTCGTGTGTCTATCTATTAATACACAGATTTTGAATCTCTCAAATGGCAGTGCACATTTATTTGCTAATATTCTTTGGAATATCAATTGTTACTCTATAGTAGACCTGTCCGTGTTTGCATTTAGGTTTCCTCACCTAATCGGCGCCAATGCTTTTTCATCTCATTTTGTTTGTCTTGATATTACAGATTTTGCTTTAAGAATTTTAAACGCATTGCGCGTTTTACACCAGAGGATTTGAATAGCATTTGCGAGTGCGACCAGATGGCTTCGCATATATTCAGGACGTTACAGTACTGGCATAACGAAAAATCGTAAGAAATTTAGACAAATTGAATTAAAAAAAAATCTGTGGACTCTACTTTCCTATTGGTGATGAATAGAATCAAACTGGACCTTCCAGGAAGTGATTTAATAGAAATGAAAAAAAAATTTCATAAAATTTGTAGATAATTTGAAATTTAGGTTTGAATCCCTAGTTTTTTCAATATAAATTTGGTACACAAAACGCTGGTCGTGCCTCTTGCAAAGATACTTGTACTAAAATTGTTAATTTTCATATATAATCATTTTAGCTTGTCTATCTGGACCGTATTGACATGAAAAATATGAAAAATTTGTTGAAATTTTATCAATTTCAATTTTTTTAATTTTATGGGGTTTCGAACATCATATAAACATTCATTTTCACCATGGAAAAGTTTCAATCTTAGTTTTTACGTTGTCATAACTCTATCGTTTTTTGTACGAATTTTACTAGGCTCATTGATAAGTATATTCAATAAAGGATAACAGGTTCTAGCACTGAAAAATTTATTTAATGCTTGAATTGTTGCTAAGTTTTTTATTTCATATTTTATGTAACTAAAAACTATACAATGTGAGAAAATTGAAACTTAATTTCAAATAATTTTTATTAAATTTCTATTAGTAAGTGTGTTTATAGAAGTAATGAATCAAATCAAATTTTTTATTAAACACCTAATACACATTGAAGTATGATAATAAACTTCTACGATTTCATTTTTAGGACGTCCTTAGTTGTTTTCTTGAATTTTTTAAAAAAATTTTTATTATTTTATTATATTGCCTAATAAATATTATAAAAGAACAACGAATAATTTTTAGGAAAGGGTGTCTAATTTTTTGCATGTAGTATACATTTATGGATCCTAAAAAGTTGTCTTAGCCCTACATTAAGTTGTAAAAGGGATTGTGATGCTGAACTTAATGTTGATTTTTTGATGATTTTTTAGTCTGAATATTTTTATAAACTTCACACATGAATTTTGCACCAAATGAAAACGGCCAGGTTTTATTGAATATATAATTAGTTTACTTTCCCAAGGACATATGAGCAATAGGTAAAAAACTAGTTCCTATTCTTAAATTTCTGGAGGTAGTCTAAACTTTTTACAACAATAATTTAGTAAAATATTGTGAAGTTGGTTCTATTTAGTTTTTTTACGAAAAACCAAAGACGTTGTTATTTCTCATTGAATTTCGCTGGAAATCATTTAAATAAAAACAAAATCGGTTAACTCGACGCTTGGACGACAGATGTAGAGACCTAAATTATTTGCGAGTTCCTTTGTTTTAGCGCATTCCTTGTCTTGTTTATCGTGTATAGGCTGTTCATAAAACTTCAAACAATATTTCAATGGGTAATAGTATATCAAAAATTGTTTTGAATGGATTTCAAAAGATTAATGAAACAATTTTTTTAATAAGTAAATATTTTTTGAACTTTCTGTACATCCATTAATGTACACCCGTATCGCTTAAGAAATATTTTATATTTTGATAAAATAATTTTATAAATTTGTTTATATATATATATATACAGGGTGGCCCATAAGTTTGTATACAGTTAATACAAACATTTAAATAACAAGAAATAGTGAATTAAACACAGCATAAACAACAAAAATAACATAAAAAACAAACAGTATGTATTCAAAGATTAAGACAAATGTCCAAATTGCTTTCCTTCATTGGTAACGCATTTTTCAAGACGATGTTCAACACCACGACATACCTTGGAACACAGCTCTTTGTTTTCCGTGATACGATTGAATGAATCAGTTATGTATTGTTTCATTTCCGGAACAGATGTAGGCTTTCTGCCATAGACATCATCTTTGACAACACCCCATAGAAAGTAGTCCATCGGTGTGTTTTTTGTTGTTTATGCTGTGTTTAATTCACTATTTCTTGTTATTTAAATGTTTGTATTAACTGTATACAAACTTATGGGCCACCCTGTATATAATGGTCTATGAAATCAAGGTACATGTAATACAAGGATTCCATCTAAAAATCATTAGGATTATAAAGGAAAAATTGCTTTTCGGCTCTTCTGAAACATGATGATTTTATTTTAAGAAATGGAGCCTCAAAGCTATTGACAAGCAGACTTTTGGTGTAATTTAGATTTCATGCTAAACGAAGTGCTATGCAAAATATTATTTGAATTCGCATGCATACAAGTTTTGTACGATGTACATGAAGTTCTCAAAAGAAAGTTAACTAACTATAATGTATTTAGGAAGATGAAGTGTTCAGACGATTGCACGTACAACAACAAGCTGAACAAATTATTGTTAGCTTGTGTGTCACGTGTTATCATGGCAAGTAATCTCCATCAAGTAAATAATGGTGCCGTAGGTATAATTAATTTCAGTTTAAAGATAGCCACCATCTTATTTCTAATGTATGTAAGGAAGCCTATTTTCAAGCGAATTTCTTGCAATATCTTATTGCATATCTGACATAATTTTGTGATATTTCTTATTAATATTTGTGAATTCGCATTAGTTTTCCAACTATAATTCGAAATATTTATTATTTTAATTGCATAGTTCCCTAGAAAAAGTCAATGAAGTTTACTTTGTCGACTTAGCATGGAACTCTCTATTACACCGATATATATATATATAATATATTTAGTAAATCCTTGTGTATGAGCGGCACCTGTGGACGTAAAATGTGAAGTTTGGGGTGCGACTTATACACACAGTTTTGAAATATCTGTAAACTTCTCATTATATTATATATATTCTCTTAGAATGTGCAATAGGACACTATGAAATACGTAGCACTTCTGACTACATCAAATTAAGTTTAAGTGAATGGAAAAATGTGTGTGGCAAGGATATAAATGTGGCAGCGCTGATGCGGCTAATGCATGCTGTATATACGTATAACTCAAAAAACATGTTTCAAAGTTTAAATTAGCTTTTTGATACAAAGAAAAGTCAATGAAACACAATGCGTGGTATTTTGTTGACACATTGACACCCTTGTGAATACTGAAACACTTGTTGTTGCAATTCAAATAAGGAAAATGTGTTTCCATTAAATTAGGATATTTATTTGAATGACGAAATCTTTACAATATGCTGAAGGACGCATACATAAACGAACTATGCCTATGTAATTTTTTTAAATCACCAGAGTTAGTCTCAACCATACAATATGTATATAAAGCCTACTTCAACGTAATTTTGTCCACTTTAATGTTCTTTAGCCAGTTAACCACACCAAATGTAGTTGTTTTTTGGGTAATAATTATGGTATGGCCGTATAAAACACAAAATCTTCTAGACATCCATAGTTTTATGGTGAAATCACGAAGTGAATACAAGATACATGTATCAGTAGCAATTGAATAGTGAACCGAAGATACCAATTATGGCGTGGTGCCACACTATTAAGTACCATTTGATGTTAACAATAGTTGGGAAACATATTCCATGCAAATTAGCATTATATCAATATATAACTATTCCTAGAAAATGATTATATATAACGCTCTGTTTGAATCAACACTTTATTGAAGAAACTTGTCCAAGCAGGAAACCGGATTTTTTGTTGGAATACCTTGCTAACATATTTTAAAACAAACATGAAAAAAATCGCCTAGCCTGTTTTTGAAATAGCTTCAAATTTGAAAATTTAAATTACGATTTATCCACATTTACACCAGTGTTACTTTTACACAACAAATCGATTTGCAGCGTTTTGAACAATTTTATCCATGCTTGTTAAGAAATATTGAAAGCTTTTTACATTGACACACCGATGGGGCAGTGCCAACTTATGCAAAGATAACGATATGTGGTAAAACATATTCCTATGCCTGAATTACATTCAAATAAGAATTTTTTTGAATGAGAAATCCGAATTTTGTAAATATTCAAATTAATTCTATGCCTAGTGTTCAGATAATGAGGCAGCTAATGCCCTTGAGAACAACAACCCCACAATATTGTTTTCTGAAGACAATCTGTGTCAGTCTAGTCAGTAGATTTTAAATATCTGCATTAGTTCGTGAGTTATAATCGGTTAAAGAATTTTCGTTGAAGTAATCAGATTTTGATAAATTCTTGGTGGAAATTGGATTATATTTAGTTTTTATGTTTGACCAAGGTAATTGCCCAAGCCCAGAATATGGTTTTTGGTCGCTCTTAGCTCGTATCTAGTTAAAATAGATCGAAAAGAAATAAATTTTTGACCTTAATTTGGAAATGTTGGACACTTGAATATTCAAAATTCAAATTTAAATTTTGAATTAGAATATCTGTCAATAATACCTGCTTCCTCCGAAACTATGATTAAGTAGATTTAACACTCGATTATTTGCTGAATTGTATATTATGAAGTCGAAAGATTGTTGTTTTACTCTTACGTTTTCGTATAATTGAATTGAGATTTTCTTACACAATGTTTTGAATTTAAGAGACATAAATATTTAAAGAGATGTAATTTATTAAGCCTAGTGAAAAGTTATCTAGTCATTAGTTTGGAATGACAATTAAGCATACTACAAGGTAAAATGTTATCTGGTCGAGTACATTTAAGGGGAACAAAATACCCAATTCAAACTTAATCCTGTAATGGTGAAGTGGACTTTTTTCTCTTATATGGTGAAGTGGACTTTTTTCTCTTATATGGTGAAGTGGGGTATGACATACCCCATCCAAAATTTGCTTATACAATCTAAATTTACGGCAAAATCGGTTCTTTTTTAATGTTAAAATACAAATACCGATATTTTGACAATTTTAATATAATTAAAGACATGAATTGATAAAGAAATTTCATATTTTAACAATTTGATCTAAAATATGTCCATTTTACAGTCATTGCAAATCAATGTAGAATGTTCCATGCAAGTTGGTTTAGAACACATGCCGCAGGAATGTCTAGTCTTCCGATCTTTGCCTCTAGGGCAATCAAAACATCTAACCAAACCGGATACATTTTTTAGGATAGAACCCGCGTTTTGGAAGTGCATCCATCAATCTGTGCAAACTGACTAATTTGCCTCTTCAAATTTCTTCTAAAGTGAGGATTTTCTTTCCTATCTTTCATGTGATCTTCAACCAATTTTATTCCTAATGCTCTCAGAAACCTTAGGATTTTAGGTTTTGAATTAGCTAACTTAATGATATAAGAGTTAATGCCAGCAATAGTTAATATAGCATAAAAAGTGTAAGTGGCCATCTTCTTGTTTTTCTGGTAACATTATATATTGCACACAATTGATCCACTGTATCAACGCCATCTTTTGTACTGTTGTAAAAAGTTATTATTTCTGGTTTTTTGTCTTCTGAATCAGTCTCTATTGCATTGGAATAATGCATGGAACTTAAAAGCATTACAACTTTAGAATTTGGTAAGTAGGAAACCGCAGTAAGTTTTTTTTGAAATCCAAAAAGCTTGTTTTTGGAGTTCGACGTCTTGTTTTCAAAAATTCATTGAGAATTTCTCTTTTGTTCCTTCTATTTGTACCAACAATAGTCAGTTTATAATCTTCTAAAAGGCTAAGAGCAAGTGGGATACTAGTAAACCAATTATCAAAAGTAACGTTTCTATAACTTCCAATATCATCAGCAATGCGTTTCACCAATGAGGCAGTAGAATTATCAACTGTAAAAGGTCCTTCGGGTTGCTTACCTAAATAAACTTCTAGGTTTGAAATGTAGAAAGTCTTGGAGTCAGTTAAAGCGAATGCCATGTTTGGGGGCTTTTGTGGCATATAAATTCGAACGGGGCATCTTTTTCTAAATGCGATCAGCATTTCATCAATTGTAGTCAATTCTGATAGTTCATAATTTGATTTGCAATTTTTGCATGAATTTTTCAAAAACATTCCTAAAAGCAGAAAACTTATCTTGAGCCCTTCTATTAATGCGTGTACGAACATCATCAAATCTCAAGCATAAAAGTAGAAATCTAAAGCGCTGAAGAGACATTGTAGATCTGTGCTATCAGTTGCCCATAATTCCTCTAAGTTCATTCTGTTTGCACGATAAGTCCCAATAAATAAAGTAGACTTATGACAGCTTTCAGTTCAGTAAAATTAATAAAATTTGCTTTGGTTTTAACTTTGTATTTTTTTGTCCCATTTCAATATAAATATTAGTACATTTTACAATTTCATTTAAAACCTCTTCATTAATAAAATTAGACCATATTTTCTCAATTTCAAAACAATTGACTATTCCCCCTTTTGTTCCAGCAGAAATTGTACAAATGTTGTGAGAGAGTGTCCGCATTTGACTACGAGGTAATTCAGAATTCCATTTTGTTGTTCGATCTTTTCCAATAAGCAAATTTGAGACTTGAATTTAATCATCGCTATCGCTTTCCTCTGGAGAGCTTTCGTGTAGGAATTTTTCTACATAATCTTCTATTTCTTCATCACTAGACTCTTTATGTTCAAAATCTATTTCATTATTTGCTATATCTTCTTCATTATTGTCATCACATGATCTCAATTCTTCATTTATTAATTTTTGGATATGTTTTAAGGGAAAAAACATAAAATTAAATTGGATTTATTATTGTAGTAAATATGTATACATATATAAAGATTTAAATGCATTATATCACCTCTATGTTTATAAGCGTTAAGATTGTAATAATGCAAAGTGCAGTGAAAAAAGGTAGTTTTCAATTTAGGAAATAAAACTAAATTGATTATATATGCAATATACATATTATAGTCGTAAACAATATTTGTGGAAAAAATGTATTAATAATAGTTTTCGCAAGTTCAAAATAAAAACTCTTCGATTGCTAAATAATAGTCCCCAAATTGGACAATTAAAATTGAATAAGAAAAAAACAAAAAAAATATGGGTATTTACAATAATAGTGAAGTGTGGTGGGGTATATGATACCTCAACAAGAAAAATACGCACGAACTCTTATAAGTATGTGTCAACTGATTCCTAAATAGTCAGTGTGACGTGTACGGTACAATAATAAGCTACACAGAAGCTCGTATCCGCAACCAGCGCCTGACGCACGATACATAATAAAATATATTCTTTGGGGTATGATATACCCCGCTTCACCATTACAGGGTTAAGGATATGTATTAGATAGGTGGTTAAACCTATTGACTCTAAGGAGTAATCCACAAGTTACCATGTAAATGCGAAGTTTGAATTTGATAGTGTGGACATGTTCCAGAACAGGACAGGTTTAAAATTTTTTCTCAAATATTGATTTTCAACTATAAAATTTTTGGAAAACCCGCAAAATTATGTGCCCATCCAATATAATAGAACTCAAACTGTTAAAAAATGAAAATATATCGTCAGTTCACTACTAGAACTATTACACAAAAGTTCTAAGTTATAAAACAATGTTTCCAGAGGCGGTAGTGGGTAGTACATTAATATAATCTGAAAATACAAAACGTATGGGTAATGCCATATAGTAATCGGCGTAACAGTGACACTATATATCATTTTCTTAGATTATATATATATATTGGGGTTGTGCGGGTAAGCGGTTTTCATACCCGTACCCGCCCATTACTAAATAATTGATACCCGTATTCGTGGAAGTCCGTCCCCGTACGCGTTAGGGTTGTAATCGTACCCACGCATGAATAAATAAACTGTAAAGAATTGAGTGTTACTAATGCCGAAAAATAATTCATTAAGTCCTCAAATCTTAAAATATCTTACCACCTCCTTACATTGCTCAATGACATCTGTTACTTCAGATCTCGTATTTATCTCAACATACTTGCAACAAAGACTAATTTCGTGGGCAGAACAACAGACACGATCGAAATCTGACGGAGGCATTTTACCAACTTGCTGTCACGGTCAGAAACGAATGGTATTCTAGACCGCAAGCCATTGATATCAGTGAATGCTGAAATTCTTTCCAATATGTCGCGACGTGTATGGTACGCATGTTTGGTATCTTCGACATACCCCTGTACGCTAAGCAACGCCGTTTTCATCTGTAGTTCTTGGATAATCCAATGAAGAGTAATTGAGGCGTGGTCACAACAGTTGTATTTATCCCTCCAGTGATCTGCAATCAAGGAAAACGCCGGTACGTCACTAGAAGTCGACATAATTGTCTTACCCGTACCCGTAAAACTTTTACCACACCCGCGTGTAGAGACGGTACCCTCACTGGCCTAAATATATATCATAGTTCGTTGGAATAGGGTACAGAATTTGGAGCCGAAACTGAACCGATTTTTTAAACACGTTTCCTAAACCGAATGTACGCGAAATTTCCCAAAATGCGCAGCATCTTACCTGAAACCTACCCGAAATGCCGGACGGCAAAGTGACCTTCAAAATTTCAAACGAATAATAATGTATTGTTTTCCTTTTAGACTCTTAATACACTGCTTATAATATTAAATCCCGCTCTTCGATTGTTTCCAGAGATGGAAGTGGGGCAGATTTTTGTTACCTGCCCTGCCCCTGTCT
>CABFPE010000101.1:512417-535846 GCA_900660155.1 Hofstenia miamia
ATATATATATATATATATATATATAATTGAATGGGTAAAAAGATTGTTAGGCCACGGTTAGACTAGTGATTGGTTCAAAAGTGATCTGTCACATTTTGATTGAATCGCATGTCTAACCACACAAGATAATTAGCGATGGGACGATCACGAAGAAATCGTGTGTGTTCGATTTGCTTGTGATCGTCACATAGCTAATTATCTCGGGTGGTTAGGCGTGCAATTCTTTCAAATGTGACAGATCACTTTTGAACCAATTACTAGTATAACCGTGGCCTTATATAAAACTCTTTCTTAAGTATTACATAAATCATCGTTCACAGTGTGTAATGAATGATGATGAACTTTCAAATTTACTCACAGTTAACCGTGGGATCCCTCAGGGCTCCATCCTTGGCCCCCTCCTGTTCAGCATTTATCTTATACCGCTTGGAGATTTCTTAAAATCGCTAAACTTGGACTATAAATTCTATGTTGACGATTGATAAATCTATTGTCGAATTCCACGTAACGTTTCTTTACCTCTTCCGCATATTATTGCAATATTTGAAGATATTAGCACCTTTTGTAAAAAGCTTAGACTTTTTATCATTTTTAACAAAACAGTGCATGCATATTCACAGCAGGTTTGCGTGACAACACCAAAATGTTCCTTACAGCATTAATTTGATGGAATCTGAAATTGCTGTTCGGACCAAGGTGAAAATCCTGGGTGTCATATTGGACGAAAATCTTTCTCTTGTTGATCACATTAATGATGTTTCGCGTCACTGTTACCAAGTCCTTAGATCTATACGTAGAATCAGTCACTTTATGAACCGCGGAACAATTAAAGACCTGGTTAGAAGCTTAGTATAATGTAAATTGGAACACTTTAACTCGCTCTATGCTGGTTTACCTGATTACCTTATTAAAAACTTGCAGCGCATTCAAAATAGCGCTGTCCGTCTTATTTTTGGCTGCAAGTGGTCCGATCACATAACTCCTTACCTTCATTATTTACATTAGTTCCCGGTAGTGGAGCGCAGTAAATTCAAGTTACTGCGTCTTACTTTCAAAATTGTCAATAGATTTAATTTACCTCTCTCATTCTCTAATACTATTAAGCCTCGAAGAAATTTAAGGAACATTCGACATTCTAAAGATTTTGACATCCCTCTTGGTCCTACCAACCTTGCGTTATGTAACTTCAGCATTGTGGGTCCGAGATTATTCCTATTAATTTGCAATAGTTGACGTCATACAAAGATTTCAAGAAGCACTTAAAAACGCACTTGTTTCAAGGTTATTTCTACAAGTGACTATGATTTGTTTATTTATTTCCATCTTAGAAGGGAACTTGTTCCCATTAAAATGTGTATTTTCAACTGTGATAATAATAATAATAACAAAGAACAATATTGTGATAAGAAAACTATTTGCAATACATGAGTTACATTGCAAAAAATACTCAAGACAAAGATATTTTAATGAAAATTGCGTAGAAAAATGAAAAAAAATGAATGATTTTTTATGCCCTATATACATATACATACAGGATTAGATACTAAGGTTTGTCCGTTTTAGACAGGGTGGCAAACGGGTCGTCCCAACCAGACCCGGCCGGTGGGTTGCATCAAAGAATGTTGGGTCAGGTTGGGCGGTGGGTCATACTTGCTCGGGTCAGGCCATGGGTCAAAATGTTCAGAATTGCCGCATCAGAGAAATGTAATTTTGAAGGATTTCCCTGAAATAGTGGAAAACTAACCACGCATTTCCATTTAGTATACAATCTATTATGATATATAAAACCTACTCCTAAATTAATGTTAATGACATTGTTTCATGTTAGTTTTGTCAAAAATTTGCCAATACAACTCGAGTTAAAACTTGACAACTGGCCCATGGATCAGGTCGTGGGTCAACATGCTATGGGTTCGTTTGGTCTTGGGTCAATTGTCTGCGGGTCGGGTGGTGAGTCAGAATATGTGACCCGTTTGCCACTCTGGTTTTAGAATAACGAAGTAAAAATAGTGATGATGCTAATTAATTCAATATCATGAACTGTCAAATTCTCAAAATAATCTCAATTATTGTGAACACATCTCTTCCAACGTACTGAGAGTTTTCGTATACTAACCGCAAAAAAGCTTTATTTATTGCGAACAGTGAAACCTAGTCTAAGTAGTCAGATGCAAATGGAAGCCAAATCATTCTAAGATGCAGTTCCATAATGACTACCTGTATTCCACGTTTTTCCAAGCAATTTTTTTAAAATTGTGATGATAAGTGCAGGTCCAGTGACAGAAGTTCTTCAGTAATCCCTTTGAAATACATTAGTTGTCTCGTCTGCGATCACAGTGAAGAGCATTCTTTTCTTCATGCTCTGTGATGTATCATGCTGGCTATGCTGTCCAATATTTTCATTTTAATGAATGAAAATAGATAAAAATCAGATGTTGCTAAATCTAGGGAATACAGTAAAATAGTGAAACCAATGACAAAAATTTTGCGACCGTTTTACTGGCTACATGTGGTTTTGCATTGTCACCTATCAACCTTTGCCTTTTAATTTGGATTGCAATTTTCAGATTATCAATCTGCTGAAAACAAATGTTGGAAAATACTGTCTTTCCAGAGAGCAATATTTCCATATGAATTATACCTCTACAGTCCCCAACACAGAAAGCAAATGTTTTTGGGTCTTAAGAGGCTTCTAACATTCGATTTGTTAAACATCTAAGATTCGCGAACTTTTACGAACTTTAATAATTAATTAATCAACTCTAAAAGTTCGTAATGTTTGAAATTAAGTTAAAAAAACAAAAATAAATTCTTTTAATAAAAATACAAATACAAAACCGATAACCAATCAGATTCACCATCTTCTTGGTTAAGCACCCACTCCTGTCATTGTAAATGCTTTCTAAATCAAAGGGGACACGTCCCCTCCTCAAATGCCACCCCTGCAAGGACGAAGGACGCCACGCCACGAACCTAACATCTCAATGCCGTGTTCTTATGAAAAAAACATAAATTTGTGGCCCCTCGTTTCAGTGGTTTGTGGGGGCTCTGGCCCCTTAAGCCCAGCCCTTAATCCGGCACTGATGACTGAGTAAACTTCATTACGGCTTCTGAAACCAGTAATTGTTTTCCAACGTTTATGAACTTTTATGCACTTTATCACATTGGAAAAGTTCGCGTACTTTTACGAACTTTATTTTTTTCAACTCTCGAACTCTGCCTCGCATTATGATACCCGCAGTCGAAATGTCTGCTTACTCATCGTTTGACTTCACAGGGTAGAGTTTATTTCCTTTAACATGTCATTCAGTGATAACTTTCAAATGACGGTCTGTCTCGACAAATCCAATTCTGAATGAAAGTCATCAAACTTATCCCATTCATTGATTTGACTGACATTGTCGATGGAAAATAATTCTTCAATATTTGCATGCTGAAACTGATCTTTCTCCCGTACAGACAACGATAAGGTCGATCAACTCAGTGACTGTCGTAGGGTTATCGTCAGAATTGTGCTACATGGTTTTCCAAAGTCCATTTCCGACTGAATTTTGGAGGCCTCTGTGATTTTACCATGATAAAAAGTTATGCATAATTTGAAATATAGAGTATCCAGGATATGCTGCTTTATGCTTATAAGTAAAAGTCTGACAAGACCAAAAATTTATCTGAATGCTTGAGAAAAAGACCGTATTAGGTGATTTATTTGGTTATTTAGGATATAGATATCTAAATACATGTACATGCATATAGAAGTTTATATCAAGGAAGAGCATATATATATATTAAAATAAAAAAATATTTGGAAAGAGACTTAGCAATACAGCTTGTGAACATTGCATCCTGGGATCAAAAAGTGTAGGTAAGTTTAGATCTGGAATTGTCAACATGAAAGGGAAGTGTCTTGCTGAATATTGCCATCATATGTTCTTCATTGTGATACACGTGGTACCCGAACCTGTTCAAAATATTTCCTCAGTTCAATATTACCAACTTCTGCAACAACAATCAATTTCAGTACTCCAATCACGTGCTTCAAGAATTGGAGTACCACCAAAAATCTGTCCCATTCGATAACATCAAGGATGTTGCTGCTTCATACACAACATCTTTATCATGTGCCCATTGACTGATATTACTGAAGTTTAGAGGATTAGAATAGAAATCTTCACAAATATCCATGCACCATCATGTTGCTCCACCCACCTATTGCAACAGCACAGTCGAGGGATCACACAGTGAGATGGCTGTGGCAGAGTTCCATGAACAGTGGCTTTGCTGAATGTCGGAGTAATAAGCTCCCTTTTTGGTTTTGCTTGAACATACAGCTGGCAGTGAAACGTAGTCTAAGTAGTCAGATGCAAATAGAAGCCAAATCATTATAGGATGCAGTTCCATAATGACTACCTGTATTCCACGTTTTTCCAAGCAATTTTGTTAAAATTGTGATGATAAGTGCAGGTCCAGTGACAGAAGTTCTTCAGTAATCCCTTTGAAATACATTAGTTGTCTCGTCTGCGATCACAATGAAGAGCATTATTTTCTTCATGCTCTGTGATGTATCATGCTGGCTATGCTGTCCAATATATGCAACAATCTCATTTGGAGCCCTCCCACTGATATATGTGAAATTCTTCAAGCAAGTCGTTAGGGGATGTAATAAAACTAGAAAGGCCATTACTCCTTAGGATTCTCATTCAAACAGAATTTCAAAATAGAACATTATGTAAAAAGTGAAAAAAAATTACACATGTAAATTCAAATGGATAATCAGTATATTTGGTGGTGCATATACCTGCTGTTGTTTTTAATTAATGCATGTGGAAATAAACAACTTTTAGTTTGAGTCAATTTTGACACATTTGGCAGTTTTAGTGTTAAGTTTTCTTTTCCACTGGCTGCCTTACATTGCTAGAAAACACGAAGATGTCCAGTTTCAGCATTAATTTTTTCCTTCGTTAAAGAGAATTTAAGGGATCTAGGATTTGGATGTCCTGGCGTGGTGGATCCAACCGTCCAACAAAGGTGACAGTGCTAAAAATAGAACACTGGTAATTGCTACTAACTGTACATTAGATAGATTTGCGGGGGCGTTCATATTCGTTGATAAAATGCATTGTTTCTAACAAGAAGTTTCAGAGGGAGGAAGTTTTAAAAAACAATTTTTACTACGTCGTGTTTGTTGTATTGTAAGATCTTAACAATTGTAAAATTAGTGTATTGTATAGATTTGCAAAGCACCACATACCCGATAATTTGACTTGTTTTGTTTGTGAAGGTTTTGAGTTGGAGGCGCTGATGAATAATGTAATTTTTGCCCCAAGATCAATACGAAATCCTTTCACAATGATTTGAAAAATAAAATGCGATTCTACAAATTAGAAATATTGCAAGGCATTGGGTACTATTAGAAACTCATTGGTCGTTAATAATTGACATATCAGGTAAAATCTATCATTGCCTATGGAGTGCGTTCACAAAATGTTTTTCATTATGAAAGTATTTTACGCCAATTTGAATGGTTTTCAGCTGCTGCTAGGTGTATTTTCGTTTAAACTATGAAAAAACGTAATTGCCACGTCACTACGAGTTTTAAAGGCATTTTTAACCAAGCAGCGGTTAATTTTAATGGATATTGGGAACAACCAATCAAAATACTTACTTGCTTTTCCACTTGAAGTGCTTACTATTTGAAAAATCGACTCGTTTAAGCACAACTTTAATATCTTGATGAAAAAGAATTTATGAAGACAGTAAATTGACTGCTACATATTTACTAAAATTTAGAGAAAAACTATCAGATGTTTATATTTAAGTTTATGCTCGTTCAAGTCAACAGGTAGTAACCTTAGTGTCAAAGGTAGCAAAAACCCAGAAAATTAAAACAACCACTGAAACGCTTTACACATAGAACTTCAAAGTTTTAACAATAGTGTTTTTAAATGTTAGTTATTTCCGATTCAACCCCGACTTCCGGTATATATTTTATTAGATATTTCAACTAATAATTGACGTAGTATAGTCAGGAAAGCCCACTTAGTATTCAAAATCTCTCTAAAGTTACACCAACGCAATTTTTTTACTTTAATTGCCAAAATCTAAGCTCTAGCTTTAAATTCTTTTAATTTATAAATACTACCATTGTAATGTTGAGAGTTAAAATGGATAAATATTATGATATTTAAACTTTAACATTATTTGCATTTTAATGAAATCGTATGTTTTAAATCTTTACTGCATACTTACAACAATAAAATTCGGGTTTAATTCAATCACTGAATAAATTTTAGTGTTTGTTGACATAACATTGGGATCCTCAAGCGCAAGCCCTTTCTTTGCAACAATGGTACAAGGATAGATTTTAACGCCGCCAAACTTGACAAGTAATTTAATTTTATTATGAGTACATTAGCAATTTTTGATTATCAATTTCTTAGTATCAAATTCAATTTTTGAAATTTTTAATAATTTCTTCATACATGTTCACAATTTTATCCGAGCCTTGGTTTATAATATGACTTCCAATGACAAATTTCTGACTTTAAATTAAAATAACGATAGAAATATTGTTGTGATTTTGCTAAGCGCAAGTTATAATTGAAATTAAATTAATGGTTTTAACAGATATGTCTATAAATAAATCTATAAAGAAGACAATTATAAGATTCATAAGAGGGTAAAATGCATTTAAACAACAGTGCTAATTAATAGCTTATGACGCAACTGTAATAATTAGCTTTCTAAACGGCAAGACCGATTTCAGCCTCAACATTCAAATATTTCCGAGTGATGCCGTTCATCATTGTGTCTAAACACAGTCAAATAAATATTCCTATAATTTTTTTAAAATATTTGAAAATTATTAGCAAAGTATGAATTCCTACAGCACGTACCCTCCCTACCCCCGATCAAAAATATATTAATTTGCATAAAATGATGCAAAAGGATTTTATAAATAATTGTTTTTTTAAGTCGATTTTTTTATACCGTGGTTGATTTGAAAGAAGGGTTCGTTGGGAAATTACGTATTTAACTTGAATATGCAAATCAACGTTACTATATACACAATTTTCATGAAAGCAATTTTTTTGCTTTCCTTTTTTGCCAAAACTAGGTGTTTACAATTTCATTTTCTCTTTGTGTTGTAACAATTTTAAAAATATTGCACAGGTTCTTGTTCTTTTTGAAAGGCGCCAGATTGGTAAGTAGTCCAATTACTTCAACAACTAGTGATGCATCAAGTAGGTCGTCGAAGAAGCAGAGAAACTAATTTGCGAAACAATTATTGAGGAAGTGTAATTATTTAGAACCACTCATTTCCTTAAAAATAATTAATGAACTTATCAAATCCATTGGTGATAGATCCCTAATTGAATACAATCAAAACTAAAACAATGCTTCATCTAAGTGATTGGAAACCATGCCTCCGCACCACGCAGCCAGTGAATGGCACGTCCCCGCTCCTAAGGTTTTCAGCATTGACTTTGGCTAAATACAAAAACTTTCTCTAAAAAATTAAGAAAACATTTAAAATATAGTTGGGGGTCAACTTTTTTATTATTTTGAAAGTTTCACAGAGCTTTCTCTCTCTTTTGGTCACTCAAATTGGTCACAACTGAGATTCCTGCATACACTCCTGAACACACCTGACACCATCGCCGATAAGAACTTTGTTAATCTACAGAAATTGCTTATGTTTTTGTTTGCTGGAAATTTTGTCTAAAATCAGCAACTAAATATAATGTAGCTAGAAAATGTAATTTACATAGAAAATTTACATTTACGTAGTGTAAAGGGAAGAGCTTATTATGATAATTCGCCTGTTAAACACTAGGTTAGGCAATCAAATTCTAAAGGCGATCGGCATGATGTATGTTAAAAATTCCATTTTATAACATACTCACAGTTCTTTGAAGAAAACAACGAAGAAAAGTCAAATGTATGTGGATTTGAGTGGGACCTTATCTTCTTTGTACGGACGTTGTGCATGAATTGCCACGGTAGTACAGCCACACACTGAAATTTTGAAAGTGCAGGCGGTTATGTTAGATAAAATAAATATTTTACTGTATAATATATACTGTATATATAATATACACCTAATATATATCTATATATTTATATATATATATATATATATATAGTTTCTTGAAAGTTTACTTAATGAATACATTCTAAAAGGAAACACATTGAACGTTTCGATTATATTATATAATCATCATCAACAAAAAATTTGCGGCAAACTATATTTTTACAATGTACAAACTACACTAAAATTATAGAATGAAATCTAAAATAAATAGAAATACTTTGTTGGATTAATTTGTTTATTTAATAGCTTTGTTTTATCGATGTTTTTAATTACAATGGCTTCTGCAATTTTTGTTTAATGGACATATATATGAACAGATTGATGGAATGGCTATAGGTTCACCCTTGGGCCCTACAATGGCTAGTTTTCCAATAGATATAATTGAATCTGAATTTGCACGCAATGATTTTCTATGCTATCATAGATATGTTGATGATATATTTGCTGTATTTCACAATCAAAGAAAAATTGACGACTTTTTTGACTTTATAAATAATCAATTACCTGAAATAATGTTTACATTAGAACAAGAAAATAAATTTTTTAGATTTTACTGTAACAAATCTTAGAAAATCCAATGAAACTGAAATATTTATCAAGAAAACGAACAGCGGTCTTCACATACCATTTGATTCTTTTTGTTGTCCAAAACATAAGTTAAATACAATCAGATGTTTATGTCAAAGAATTATCAAAATATCATCATAATATTTGAAAATTCAAATTCTTAGGATCAATTATATGACATGTTTCGTGATAATGGATATCTATATCATCTTATAAAAAAATGTAGATCATTGTTTATTAGCAACCAATCATGAAAAATCTGATGAAAATATAGAAGAAGCTAAAAAAGACATATATTGGAAATTACCATTCATTGAAAATAATACAATTCAATTGAAAAATAAGCGACGATCATTTAATACAATTTTAAAATTTTACAAAGATTATTCCAATATTTTAATCATTCAAAACACTAAATTTAATTCGCAACAAAGATCAAATATCAAAAGGATTGGCTTCATTATTACTTTAAACACCCTAACGTGTGATGATTGTAGGAAATCATACATCGGTGAAACCATCTGTCATTTTGATACGCGAGTCAAAGAGCACATCAATGGGCATTTAGCATCAGAAATTTTTAATTGCATTCATAATATCAACATTGAAAATTTTAAGATAATTACGAGAAAAAAGTATGCAAAAATTGCAGAAGCCATTGAACTCAACAACATCGATAACACAAAGTTATTAAAGAAACAAATGAATCCAACAAACTATTTATATTTATTTTAGATTTCATTCTATTCTATAATTTTAGTGTAGTTTGTGCATTGTAAAATTGTTTTGCCGCAAATTATTTGCGGTTTATATATATATATATATATATATATATATATATATATACATAGCAATATAATTTTTTTTAAATTTAATTCAGTTAATAAAATTATTGCATACGGCACCAGTACTCTACTACAGAGAGACGAATTTCTGAATGTATGGTAAACCAGAGATAGTTTATATAAACCGGGGGGATTTTACAAACAAAGAGCAAATTTTAGTAATTAATTTTATCACTTAAGCAGTTTATGCTATTTAATTAGTGAAATGTGATCATTCACTAAGGGTATTGAATTTTCGACGTAAAGCAATTGGAATTGATTAAGAAAATGTCATATTTCTTCGGGTCAACCAAGGAAACAAACACTTTGACATATGGAAAAATTTTGCATTCGTATTAATATATATATTACACGTCTCAAAGCACCAGATAGCGGAAAATTTTGCATTGGAGAAAAATCTAAATTTGTAAACGTTTTTTTGTTCACTGCTTGTTTTCCAATTTCCTTTAAATATTGCAATTCAAAACGATTACTGCTAAAAATTAATTGTAGCGGAACCCTAACGTATTTGTAAAGATACATTCTGAAAGAAGAGCAGTAACCAGTCAAGTTTCATCTATATTCTTATTGGTTAGTTTAAATTATTTTGTTGCTAGCAAACATGAATTTTTGCTTAAACCCCTAAAAGTTTTTCCTTAAGAATGAGAATTTCGTTTTATCGCTAATTGTCACTCGAAATCAGCTTCGTAGGACATTAAAACATATCTCAAATGCTTGCACCCTAAATTTAGTTTTTAACGATAGAATTCAACAAGGGATAAGCGCACATTTTAGCGGAAGAAATATACGTCTTTTCCAGAAGAACAAAACTATGTGTCTCCTTCGTAGTCCAAAATTTCACTTTAAATAACCCATGCATTTTATACAATTTATGCTGTTTTTCATAAAATATTTTCCAATACTAATATTTTCAAAATATAAAAGATATCTCAAATATGAAAACATCCCCGAAAAACAAAATAGTTGGGGCTAGTTGTTGCTGCCATAAGCATTAGGCCGCTTTATTATCTGAACACTAGCTATGGGAAGAACTTAAAATCTTTTGCAAAAACCGTTAAAATGTTAACATTTTCATACACTTCAAACAAAGGAATAATTTTGATGACAAATTTTCATCTCAACAGGGGAAGCATACTTTCCCACGCAGGTGTCCAAATCCCAGGACTCCCAATTTTCTAATAGGCTCAGAGACAATTATTTGAAAATAATGAAAAATCGTCTGTTACTTTAATGATACAATGGACAGTGCAAAATTTTGTTTTAAAAAATTTTGCTGCTTCTTAAAAACATTTTTCTTCTCAAATTTTAGATTTATAAATTTCCCTTCTACGCATAGGGAAGCTAATTGATAGATGCGTAAGCTAAACAACCAAATATACGTGGCATAGTCGTGTTGTTATGCTTATGTAGATGTCAGTTGGAATTGTATATTGCTTTATTAATTGTGTTTTAAAATAAATGCAGATGTATTTAGTCAAGGCCTACTTAATTGTTTATACTAGGTATTAATTTAGCTTAAACAATTCTGCACTTACTTTTAGTCAAAGTTAATTATTTATTCTTCCAAACCAAAAAAAGCACTCGAAATTCTCATCCAGTCTCAGCGAAGCCACTCTCAACCCAACTGCATTTACTTTAAAGATAAAAAGCCAACATACTGTATAAAGATTGATTAGTTAAAAATTTAAAATACTGTAAGCCATATTATATATAGAAAATATTAATACTATTTTAACAGCTAATTTTAGTTTTTCTAATAAAATTCAACTTAATCGAACCCAAAATATAGACATTTTGAATAATTTATTTTACATCAACCCAGCGGCATTCATCCACTGCAAAAAGGGAATATAGCCAGATCGCTGCACAATTGAGAAGGAATTTGTGGATGTATAACGTGTTGTTTGTCATGAACTAGTGTGAACAATTAGACGTGATTTTGCTCAAAAGTTTTTGCATTGGGAAGAATAAATCAAACAACACACAGTGTCTTACTACAAGAACAACTTTATGCGAATACTAAGACTCAAAAAATAAAAATAATTCGATGGCGATAAATGTATACTTCATGATATTTTACAGTATTAGATTTTTATTAATGCGCTTGATAGTATAAAGTGGTTTTGGAACTGCCCTAAATGGAATTTTTGAAAATTTTACCACATTAGAGAGAACATCTTAACACTAGAAAAAAATCCATGTATATAATCGCTCCGAAAGGATCTCCTGATCGCAGTGGTTTCTGGATAAGCCAACCATCCATGCAGAAAGGCCTACGCCGATATCGAAGGGTGGCGCTGAACTAATATCCAACATGTGCATCGCAGTACGTATACCGCACCTATAGTTGGCGTTAGACAGCAGTGGAAAATTAAATGCTGCTGTGGAAGACAAGAGGTGACGCAGTAGAAACTCTGCTGGGAAGACTGCTGCTGCTGCGCAGTTTCATGTCTGCGTCTCATGGGGAGGATATATCAGGGATAACTCTTCTTTCTTTTTGCCTATGGGATAGGCTTAGGGGCCAACGTTTGCTGTACAATGTGTAAGGCAGTTTTGCTGTTACAGGAAGTTTTAGGTTGCAGCAGGCGCCCAGTTAGTTACCACCGTTAATAGCCTTGGTTGGGCAAAGCGGGAGAGGCGCAAACTCTTAACTGAAATTCGGCATTCGGCTACACAGTGCTGATTAAGACTCAACACAGATCAGCGCTTTGCGTGCCAGAAGTGGCCAGAGGATTTTCATGATTAACCCGGCATTAGTAGTACACTTCTGAGGGCTGGTTTTCGGACCTGGATTATGGTTTTACCCATTGTTCGGTCTGGCTACTAAATATAGTAACCCCGATAAGATTTAGACCATGACTGATAACACCATTTGTCTCTCAGTTTGCCGGGTACTAGAGAGTTTGAGCAAAAAGTATGAGAAGATGCTACAGAAATTGATTGATAATGAAATAATCCGTCCCAGTAATAGTTCTTATGTGATGCCAACATTCTTTGTTTGTTAGCAGCTCGTCGTCGTTTGGAGTGCATTTTGCACCCAAGAGAGATTTGAACTTCTATAGCACACATATATTTTATTATGTATACGTTTTTATATATACATGTATTTTAGTTAATCAAAATCAAAATAGATTGATGTTATCTATTAATCATCATTTTTGAATATATATTATCTCGTATAATCTTGTTGAATGTATAGAACAACATTTCTGTACTATTTTATGAATGTATCTACACATTTGTGAGCTTTTAATACAATGTGTACACAAACTGTTATCCAATGAATTGAAGATGCGTATTATGAGGCTCTTTCTTGAGGGATGCTGCAGATCATAAGCTTCACATTACATTCAAATGAGAACAATCATATAAGCTTTGCAAACCCCTCTCATTAATAATACACGTCTTATTCCTGCAATTCAGCATCAAATCTGCAATTAAAACCTTGGATGTTCTAATCATATCCGTCACCTTGTTTATTTCCAACACATGGATTATTGTAAGGAAGATGCCATGCTTTCTTGAGGGTCAGCGCGAAATATTAAATGAAATGTTAAAGAATGATGCTTACCCTCTGCTACAAATAAAAGACATTCTCTATAATGCGATCGAATTCAAACACTCACGTGCTTAGACTTGTACCAAGCCTATTGGCGGGTTTCGATTAATGACTCTGATATTGAGAAGACAGCCTTTATCAGAACATGTTGCTTACACAAATGGAACAACATAGAATCTGACACGTACCTGCCATGTTTCAGAAATACATTTCTCGCAATGGAAAACAATTCTCGTTCAACCAGGAGTGTCCGCGTTTAGTTACAGGATTAAGGAACACATTTACAAATTGCATCAGATAATGACTATACTGCGCATGGTTAAAAGTTAACGAACATAAGTGTTCCATACTTAGAACCAGAAAAATATTTCTGGGATGAGTTATAAAGCAAGGCTACCTCATGATTAAGAATGATGCAAAATATCTACTGGATATAAGCAAAAGCTCTCCCATCAACAACGATAACCAATATTTCATGGGCTTCCATAATTACAATTAAGCTTCCATCCCCAATCTAGCTCAAAAAAAATTTGTGATTTCTTTGAGAAAACATCGAGTTTGAATGGAACATGGAGACAGTATTTTAGGAACATGTTGATATTAAATACTCCAATATATTGAAGATGTTTATTGTGTATTGTGACAGAAGTACCATTATCGTTGGCACGTTTCAATGCCAAATTATTGATAGCAAATAATGCTCAGTACAATTTTTCAGTTAAAAGTTGATACTAAGTGAACTGAGTCGAGAGATTACGAAACTAGAAATGCTGGCACTGGCGGAAAGTCTAAAGAAATTTATCTTGAGAGGCATTTCGTAGTGATAACCAAAAATAGTAGGCAATTGTGATTCAAATAGTTCTCTGGAAATCAGTCAAGTATAGAAACAAGATGGATAGAGTACTTGAACGGATATTGTTTTACAATTGATAAGCGACTCATGTGCAGGTAATGCTGATCTACAGACAGCATAATGAATGAAACCGATCACAGCTAAGGACATAAAATTTGAGATGACAAGTGAAAGGTATCGTCTTGACTGATGTATGACAATTATGGTGTAACTGAGTGTTAATGTCTATTGTGTATATCTGCATGTAATTATCTATCATGAAAGGATGCCATATACGAAATAAATAATTGGGAAAACATCAGTTAAAACAAGGCACACGAAAATGTTTATGATGACTAAGTAATTTTTTTATCAAAAATAGCAATGACCTAAGATTGCACCCCAAAACAAAATGGCCTGTTCCCTCTCTAAATTAAGAAATCTTAAAATTTAAAAATATTGACACATCTAGTGGTAAATGTAATCTTATGTAATGGGAAACGGTTGTATTAAAACTACGTCTTTACTGGAAGCCCTTAAAAGTGTTAAATGCTTTTTAATCAAAATTTCGATTTTTTAAGAACCTTCAAATTCACCCATACCTGATGTTTTCAGATTCAGGTATTCTAAAGCCATGGGAGCATCAACTTCACTCAAAGGCTTATTTTTCTGAAGATAAACATTCTAGTATTGTTGAGGCGATCTTGCACAAAGTCATAGTTCTTGGTGTCAAAACGTAGACTTCGCGCAATGCGCCCCTACTAAGGATTGCATACCCCATAAATTGCGGAATAAGTGGAAGAAGAATTTCTAATTAATGTGTTTATAATTTAAAGTCTGTTGTCTGTCATGAATGTGTGCAAAAAATTAAGCATATCTATCTGTGCATTAGATGTGCAGCAGTGTGATCCGACATTCCATCATAAATCGGACAATATAATGGATAAATTGGACAATATATACTATTTATATTTAAGTACAATATTAAAAGATCAATGGGAATGTACATTGGGCAAAATTGTGAACAAAATTAGAATAATTCTGAAAATTTATATTTTATGAAGGAAGTTTGGAAATTTCTCATTAGAAAGAAAACTAAACAGGTATAAAACTCATTTCAATGTGGAAAATTTTTTGGGAATACTGATTCTAAGATATGTAAAAAGACAAGAAAATAATACCAATTTCAGCCTCAATTTGTAAAAAATAATGACCACCCAGGTTACTAAAAAAATTTTCTGGTTCTTGTAAGAAAGTGTATCTTTTGGAAATTCAAAAAGCCACTATAGTTGTGATGACAACAGTGCCTGAGAAGCATGAACATAATAATTAATTGAGTTTAACAACAGCATAGACTATATTAGTGGATCAAACTCTCCGCTCATAAACTATAAATTTCAAGTCAATTATTAAATTTGAAAACTAGTAAATTTTTAAAATATAGTCTGTACAGCTGCCTTATACTATGTAATATTAAGGCATTTTAGCAAGTGAACATTTGGCTTTGACATGATATGCCTAATTCCATGGTTTGCGTTTATTGTTAATTGTTGTAGTTCATATCAAATCATTAGACGTATAAATTCCAAGATGAATAGCAATGTTCATTTTCAGAATTATGCCAACTGCGCTAGTTCTTCAGCACATCTGACTTCGAAAAACCTTCTTTGCAATTTTGAGACACACCAAAGATTTTACAGAAAAATCATTGGCCCAAACCGCGACATTATCGAAAAAATTCAGTTTTCAATAACAGAGGTTAAAAGAATAAATCAAACTGCATTCAATATCTCCTTTTTGCGACCGGCAATTTCAGATGTAATATTCGAGTACAATATCACCAATGCAGGAGAAAATGAAACGAAGACTGAAAATATTACACACCAACCAGATTTTCTAGATTATAAATTGGACAATGAAATTATCATTGAGGTAAATACTGATGATAAAAAGTCATTTTATCTTGTGGTAAACGGAGTTCAGTGTATAGACAGTCAAAGTGATACATTTGAAACCTGTGGAACAAATCCAAATTCTTTGATAATAGAGAAATTGCAAAGTTTTGAAAATACCTTGCATTTTAAGGCAGTCGTACATCATTTTTCATATTTCGTCCAAGTACGAACGCCATTTAGCTCAAATGATTTTACAGTAACAAATCAACAGTCAGAATATTCTTTTCAAATGCCTTCAAATTCGAATAAGCCAGGATCATTCCCAATTCAGTACAATCACAGCATAATATGCGATGTTGGCGTACTAAGGGGATGGCTTATACCTGATACAAAATATAAAAATGTTTTTTTTAACAAGTTTGTTTCACAGTTTGCTAAACAAAATGAAAAAACACTATACTTAGTAAACGCAATAAACTGTGAGTTATTACTATTTGTTAAATGGTTTTCAAACTTAGATAAGGTGTGTTACTCGTACATTGAAAGGAACATCTTCATCATAGGAGGGATTCTCAATGGAACAGAATTCATTCTCCCTCTAACTAACCAAAACTCGTTTCTAAAGCAACCAAAATGTGTACATCATGCTTATGTTTTCAAAAATAAAATTTTCTGTTTCGATCAAGATTCTATTATGCAAATCTCAACAACGGGCCAAGCCATTGAAATCTACAGAAAGCTACTATTTTCTATAGAAAGTGTAACATTGGACATACATATTTCAGCCGCCGTAGTAAATTGCGAGTCAGTCCCAATGCTATATATTTGTGGACATACCAATGTAACGTTACTTCAAGAATTAAGGAGAGAATTCTTACATTTCCATTTTGTTCAGAACGCCAAATCATTTATTTTGTTGAGAGTCTTCTTAGATCAATCCACGTGCGCAAATGCATCAAAATTTTCAATAATTGCAGATGTCATTGATGACAATATTACTGAATATCACCCACCTATAATTTGTGATGAAATCCATCACTCCCGAAAAAATGCATTATTCTGTACAGTGGCCGGAAATTATATAAAATTACAAGATATGAATTCTGAGTTCTTCTACGAGTACGTTTCATTGGAAATTCGCAAAGAAAACAAAGCTAATGTTTCTACTAGACTAATGAAGCAGCCTTTTTTTCTTCGCGGTTATTTTGATCTCGATGACATAGTTGATATTATATACGTGAGCAATCGTACAGATTATTTTTTAATAACTTTTCATTTTTCAAGTAGTCTGAGTAACAATCATTGGACACTACCCCAGAAATTTCTCTGTGATGATATTGATACAGAGTATGCAGTAGTTGATGTCAATGGTGACTCTTACGATGATTTAGTTTGCACCAATGACAATGATATCATTATTTTTAACAACCTATTTTAGAATTCAATAATTAACAGATTTTTCAAATAAAATCAATGAACTCATTTTATAGATGCATCTTCATATCTAAAATCTGACATAATAAATGGTTCCACATTCAATGTAATGAAAAAATATGCACATTACACGAATATTTCCATCTGCAAAAACATTTTGTCGCGCGATGGCGTACGAAAATCGATTCTGAGTGCTATACATGGCATAAAATATTTGCGCTAAATGGGCTTACATTTTTATGTCGTTTGGCAAGAATTTTCAAGCGTTAATGCTGACTTTCTGAGTGCCACATGTGATGTAAATCGTAAAAAATATTATGCAGTTGATTTTTGCGACTATTTGCAGAGCAGAAACAGCGATCTATGATCAAGATTAAATAATTTTGATGGTCTTGCTGACCAAGAACGATTAGTAAGTGTACCAAAAGCTCGATACTTCTTCATTATAATTAAAACTGCATTGCGAGAAATACTATAGTTCATAGCAACAATAATTTTTTCAAAATAACATGCATGTACGTTTTTGAAGTACTTCATGGCTATTACTAAGTGCTATATTCCTGGAATTATAGACAGTTGAGTGAAATTTTTGATGTGATGTGATAAAGACATGGATCAATTGGAAATAAACATCAAATAATATCTTACTTAAATACTAGGTCAGTAAATATATAAATGTCTCTTTCAAATATCTGAGTACTTTAAAAACATATTGAAACCAAAGTAGATAGAATAACAAACTGAGTATATTTACTATCCATGATAAGTCTCTTGATCATCAACACGTTTTTGCCAACATTTGTAAGCCTTGTTATTACATGCTGAACATCAGCTACTTCCAGATTTTTTATGTTGTTTCTCTATACGGCATTGATATCACGTTCTCATGCAATGGCAGCAAGAGGTACATATCACAGGGACTCAAATTGGACGAGTAAGGTGGTTGGATAATCACTTCCCAATTCCATTTTCCTAACATTTGCATTTGAAATAAGTTTGGACGTTGTAATGAAGAAGTATCACACCTGCAACAAGAACACACTTTCCACTGAAGAATCCACTAATGTCAGTCACCATTCAATCTAGTTCTTTTTGGAACAGGCCAATCAAGGATGACAATATAGTAATTGAAGAAAAACACATTGTGCAATTTCAAGCCATGTCTAACTGCCATTATTTTAGAGAGTCACACCCACTTTCTTACTGTTTGGATTAAAGGATCCAAACCCAATGCAGACATGAATGTCCATTGGATGAGTTCCCAATGCAGCAGTATATTTTATAATTAATCTAGCATCATATCGATGCAGAGGGCGGATTTGATTGTGCAAAAAAATTGCTTGAAAAGTTGTGTAAAAAAGAATTGAATGAAGACAATGAAGACAATTTTTTAGTCCTTATCTAAATCACCATACCACATAAAAATTAAATAGTTTTTTAGATCTCTACACTATCGCACGCTTTGCTGAAAAATAGAAAATATTGAATAAAATATTGTAATACACGCTCAAAATCACATGAAACCAATGCGGGTTTTTTGTTGAGTTGTCATACTTGCCTAGTAATCACACTTAATACGTAATCAATTTCTCCCCTTGCGGATTTACGCAAAAATTGCTGCAATTTTGCGTAATTGAAATGAAGTGCCTCCTTTATACTTGTGATTACATTGATGCTCTACGAGACTCCCTGAAATTGCGTCAGAGTTTCACCTGTTGTTTAAACAAGTTTTGCTACGAAATACGGAGAAATTTTACATAAAATCCTGTGTGCCTTATTGCGTGAAAAGTTACGAATCCAATCAAATCCACAATCTGATCTATTGTAGTCGAAAACGGACATATAAAAAAAGTAATTGTAGACAATCGAATATGAACTTAATTTTAAGCGTCACATGTAAGCAATAATCATTTTAAAATAACTGCAGTTCAGCAGTTTACCAGTGTATTATATATATATATATATATATATATATATATACGAAAAATAATTGGCTGTGATTGGCGAGGAATGAATGCATAATTATTTATTGGCCTTATAGTTTGCTATGAGAAACGTGAATTGACTTAATCACATACTTAATTGTTGTCCAAAAACTTTACGCCGTTTAAAATTGCAGGGTATATCAATTTCTCAGAAGTCATAGGCGCAGATAATATCTAGACTTTTTGGAAATGAATTGATTAATATTACACATAGTATTCTATTAATTCAAAATTAAAAACATAAGAGTGCGATGTGTTCTCAAAATATATATTTTATAGTTTTATAAGGCATTTCCCAAAGCTTTTTTGCCAATAGTATTATATACACACTAATAGAACCACTTTACACTTTGGTTAAATTTAAACATTTATTTTGTGCGTCTCCTGGATATTTTTTATTATAGTCAATTCTAAATTCTCTTCTGAGTTTTTCTTTGGATTGTGAGTAAATTCTATTAAACAAACGTTATTGCATGATCTTTACTCAAACTGTACAGATAGGGAAATTGCTTTTTGATAGGTGCTATAAACAACTTTATTGGAACAGTTTAGAACACTGTTGCCTTGGTGATTTACTTTCACGATGTTGGTAAGATATGTGCCTGTTAATGTGAAATGACAAATTATTGGCAGCTAGCAAATCTGAAATGAAAATGCGGCAGGCAGCAAGCGTCACACACGGTTGAGTTTCAAGACTTGATGATGATACTGGCAGGCTTCGTTCTGGGCGTCACCGACGTACTACAGCAAGGTATGACATACGATTGGTGCGACTTGGCTAGCAAAATCGCTTCTTCTCAAACAGAAAACTCCGTGATGAGTGGGGAAAAAATCTTGCCCTTCAGGTCAGTCACTGTACAACAAACAGACCTCTTGTCTCTGCAGTCTCTGCGTCGAAAGCAGTCTCTGAAAAAGAGGCACAAGACAGACAGTTTGACATGGACGACATATCGTAGTATGTGGAATATCCGTAGGTGGAGGAGAGTGTTGTGGACAGATGAGAGAAAATTCAACCATTTATGTGCTTCTGGCAGGTTGAGGGTGTGTCCTGCTTTTAATCAGAATGAGGACTATGTCTTACGACGTGCTCATTGCACATAATCGATTGACGTCTCACAGGTACTGTATAGTAATGAAGTTATTCTTCGTTAGATTGTGCCGCACGTAAATGCAAATCCAGACCAAAATCTCATCCTTGTACAGGAAAATGCACCAGTACTCGGGGCTCGAGTTGAACAGGAAGCCCTCGAACAGCATGGTGTGACATGAATGGCCTGGTCTGCATACGCCAAAGATTTAAACGTCATTGAGCATGCTTGGGATATGATTGGTAAAGCACTAAAGGCCCTTCAACCCCAAGTCGAAAACATCAGGGAACTTCGACAGGCATTCTGGAAGAATGAGACCGCATTTCACTGGAAGCACTCCAAAATTTTATTGGAAGTTGCCGAAAAAGTTGACAGGCAATAGGGGATATCAGAAGAGGACACATTTAATATTGAAGTGCAATTTCTGGCTCTATACATTTACTAAACTCTGTTTTTTGTTTGATTTCCATTCATGGATATATATTTAGTATTGTTCGTCTTGTATTGATTTCCTGTACTTGCAATATTTTCTGTGCAGGCAAAGTTGTGATACTACAATTATTTCGTTACTTTTTAGAATTGCGATATTAAATTATTTTGCATATATAAAATGGGTTTTTATTAACTGAACATGATGTCTCTCGTAAAAGCAAGCTCGGCCAGTTTTTATTTTGAGTATTTTTACTATTACTATACATATCTGTTGCAGGGGTCTTATTGTAATTGTATCACACTTACATATTAAGTTCTTTTATTTAAGACTATCTACTGATTGACATTAAAATACAAATTGACCTACCCTACATACATAACAATATAAAAAAAGATAAGTTAATCGCTCATGAAAAAATCGGAAAAAAATATGCAGATTCAAAAGGTTTTATTTAAAAAATTGAAAATGGATCCACTTCAGTTCGTAGGATGCCCCCAACATTTAAATCGTTCTCGCGGCCCTGTTTGTATTTAGAAATTTCAGATTTGCTATGTCTAAACAAACTCGTAAACCATAAGTTGATTAAAACTATAAAGAGTTCACAGATGTTTTCATTCCTCGCAATTCAACAAGCAGATTAAGTAGTCACTTTCTGCGTCAAGGTCTTTGAAGAAAAAATCTACAAGTAATATATTTTTCTACAAAATATTTAAAGTTGAAAATATTTCTATTTCCATACTCAGATTGATCTATTTGATCGCATAAAGAACATCTCAAATACATTGAAAGCATATTTTTGTAATTATTTTTTGAAGGATTACAGCATTCCTAATCGTTCTTTTCATTTGATATGCTATTGACCTTGTAGCAAAGAAAGGAATTAATATTACTTTAACATAATTATTATTTATTTGTAAAGTCTTTTGTAATAAGAGAAAAATTTAAGATATATATATATATATATATTAGGGTGTGCCAAAAAACCAAATTTTCTAAAATTCATCTGTAACTAGGTGAAGCTTTTACTTTTAGATAAACAGTCTGTGAATCAAAATTATATATCATAATTATACAAAGTTATGCAGAATATTAAAAGAAAGTATTAAAATCAATAAAATATTGGGTTAAATACAATTTATTAACAGTTTTCTGCTACATCATTTTGAAAATCGTGTTTTAAACTGATTTGTGCCAGTTGTTTGGTTGCATTTGAACATAGTGGCAATAAATAGAAATGCCCAAAAACCGGGGTCGATCAAATTTCGTAATGAGGTTTGTGTAGTTAATACGGGCATTTGCACCAATCATTTATCCATTGTACATGTATTAGGCTTGCCTATATGAAGCTTAAGCTTTCTGCAAATATCTATTAATTTGTCAAGAACATTGTATTTCTTTCTAATAAATTCCATAAATGTACATTTAATTTTTGAAATGAGGCCTTGATATAACTAGAGTATAACAGAGAAAATAAGGGAGGCTCTTTAAATACAAGAATTTGTAACTTACTTAAGTTCAATCACTCATAGTTAAATTTTATAAGGATGTGAATAAACACCATTGTTTCAAATAAAACTTTGCAAAGATACATGTATATCCACTATTATCATTTTCAGCTTTGTTATATGTTAGATTTGTTTGGCCTCTATACATGGACGCTACTAGTGGTAGGCTGTTTGTGCTTCATGTTGAGCTGCATCTATTTGAATCATTCTTTCAGATTTTGAGTGGTTTCAGGTCGAAGTTAACTCTCGTAAAATGCTTTTGTCTAAGATCATGTTCTATCAATATAATTAATGCAATTAAATTATCAATAGTTTTCTCGAAACAAAAAATTTAGCAGGTATGTACGTTTGATTTAAAATTAGTATTATATACCGATAACATGAAAAAACTATAAACGCTGATGTTATTAAATTAAACGAATGCCTATCAAACAATTAACAGAATAAAAGTGTAAATTGAACACCTCACCTGTGCTAATAATTTTTTCACACAACGTTTATGAATAAATGTAAAGTGACACTTTTTATGCTAAAAATAAAAGCAATCAATTTTAGTTTTATACTCAGTGGGAAGGGACTACTATTGCAATATCGATTCAATCTAACAATTCTCTAGACATAATAGCTCAACCCTAGTGGACCAGAATTATTTGTTTAAAACGTACTCACAATCAACCAAAATAATTGTAGGTAAAATGGAAGCAAGCTGTAAACAAATTGTATATGGTTGGACATTTAACTTAATATTATATTATTAATAATTATGATATATAAAATGTCTTTTATAGACTTATGATGTGAAGGATAATTGCAGACTATGACATTACTATTTACTAGTTATTAAATATGTAACCCAGCTAGATCAGGAAATATGGAGTGTAAGTCATGCATCAATTATCAGCGTTTTAACAGCTCATTTCTTGGGCGTCAAGCATTATTCAATTTTGAAGAAAATTTGTCAGTGTTATTTTTTATCTAAACATAAAAACTTCACCAAATTACAACTGAATTTGAAAACATTTGATTTTTTGGCAAACCCTAATATATATACACATATATATATATATATATATATATATATATATAATTTTTTGTTATTAGTTAAAGATTTTACAAATGAATAATAATTATGGTGATTACTTGATCTATATGTTGAAGTGTGGGGAATGAAAATGCCTATGAACTCCTTATAGT
>CABFPE010000101.1:548567-562095 GCA_900660155.1 Hofstenia miamia
ATATATATATACATGTATTAGGAGTATGCACAGAATTTCGAAGAAAGGCGTTCCACTGCTATAAATAGTAAAAAACCGAAAAAATGCATTATTGGGAAAAAATTATAAAATTTTCTTACGAGTATTTCGGCTATTTTGAATGACTCACATGCCTAATCAGTCAAACCTTACCAACCCACCAAAGTCTATCACAGCGAGTTTGATGAGCGCATTGTCAAATTTTGAAGAAAATGACTAAATGTACTAGTCCTTATGATTTTGTAGATATTCTTCGGTTTTCCTTGTGGAAGAGTTTTGCATTAAGCATATCATTTTGTGAAATTCCATGCATAGCCCTGCTTTTTTGATGTTTCAATCTATCTGCCGCCATGTGATGTGCTACCTTTGCTTGTCGAGGGCTAGGGATACAAGAGCAAATCAGGACAGATTCACTGCTCCACATTAACTAATAATTGCTTCAAGCTATATCTAGGGCAAATTTTTATTGCTTTTATCACAGAATTTTATTTTATTTAATATTTAATTGAATATTTGGCTACTAAGTCAAATTTCACATTTCCCATCCTTGGCCACAATATTTGGAAGATAACAATATATGTTGGCATTGGATAACACTAGTTCAATAGAATAGGCCCTACCTGATGCAGCAAGTGAACTCGTGTCTCTATGTTAGAAGCTGCTGAATATGTCAGTACAAGCTTCGTTTAACATAAAAAGAAAATCATGAAAATTGTTGAGGATTACAAGTGCAATGTAAGTGGAAGTCGACCAACTTGCAAATCTTTAAAATTTTGCCCAAATATTCAAAAATTTTCAATTTGCCTCCTGCAGATACAAAATTCAAAATGTAGAAAATGACCAATTATACATTGTATACTATTGTAGTGAGTCAAAGAAATACTCATTCCCGCTTAAAATACGCATTTTCAGAATTCGACAATAGGCTCACCAATCTCGCTGTGCTCAACTTTGGTGGGTTAAGTTCGACTATTTTTGCAATATATCCTAATATATATATATAATTTATAATCAAATTGATGGTATGTCTATGGGATCTCCCTTAGGCCCAACCATGGCTCAATTTGCAATGGACATTATTGAAAGGAATTTTACTAATCATGATTTTCTATTTTATAAACGATATGTTGATGATATCTTTGCTGTGTAACCAAGATGAAGCAAATAATTTTTTAAAATATTTAAACAATCAAATGACTGAAATTCAATTTACAATGGAAAATCAAATTGACAACAAACTAATATTTCTAGATACTCAAATTTCAAATCATCATACAACTTTTTCTTCAAGTTATCACTTCAAAATTACCAACACTGGCTTATACATACCATTTACATCTTATTGTGACAAGAAGTATAAAATCAACAGCGTCAAAGCAATTTGTAAAAGAATTTATGCTATATCATCTGATTACAAAGTTCTAACATCA
The DNA here is from genome assembly GCA_900660155.1 of Hofstenia miamia. Classification (NCBI taxonomy): domain Eukaryota; kingdom Metazoa; phylum Xenacoelomorpha; order Acoela; family Hofsteniidae; genus Hofstenia; species Hofstenia miamia. The sequence continues at coordinate 550,016 of CABFPE010000101.1, forward strand.
GCACTTGACACATTGTACACAGTTTTTGAAAACAATGGTTATCCGCATAAATTAATTAAGAAAATTATCACTAAACAAATTTTACAACAAGATAATGAAACAAAGTTAACAACTCAATTATTGCAAGATCAAGCGAAGCAAAAAATATATTGGAAACTTCCATATATAGAAAACAACATCAAGAAATTGTCAAATAACTTAGTAAATNATTTGTATATATATATATATATATATATATATATATTCAAATGTAAATATACGGAGTTTTGACAAATTCATATTTGCTTGATGTTAGAATAGACCCACTTCAATTTTAAATCACCTTTAGCATAACAATGATGCGGTAATAAATTTACAATAACTACACTTTGTAAATTAATATTGCGCGCACGTCTAAAATAAATTTTATATTAACATGCTTTGTTGCTCATTTAGTAGTTTATATTGCTTCACCAATTTTTGTATAGTTTGATCTTAGCAATATATAGAAATTGTTCTCTTGCAGTATGTTTACGTAAATATATTTCTGATATTAGATGTCCATTTGGATGTTATTTATTCTGGTTCCTAGATATCTTTTAGTTTCTCCGATGTCTATTCTAACGCAAAGCAAACATGAATGTATATTTACAAATTTAGAAAATGTGACTTTACGGTTTACTATGGTTTTAGAATACATAGCGGATGACGACCCAGACAATTGCAATACTTTTTTGGAAAAATTATTACTGAGTCTAGTGAAAAACTTTAAGTCACTGAACATCAAGTATGTGCAACATTGAAGATTAAAGGAAAAGTGGAATTTCTTTTGAGATTCTGCACGTGATGCGGATTTTACTGATTTAGATCAATCCAGAAAATTACACTGGTTTTACATCAGCATCTATTGTTGAGAGTACCTGATCGGATAAGTGAACGCTGTGCATAAAAAACGCCAGGACCCGATGAAAATAACGTTTTGAGACCAAACTGCGAATATTTAAACCAGCATGGTATGATTCGTCTACTGATTTTCAGCGAAAGAAAAATACTGAGAAGGATGCCGGGTTCACTCAACATGAGGGTAGTGATAACCTATTCATGTATGTTGAAGGAATTTGAGGCGTTATTGCAGATCAACGAACACTAATTTCTAAAATCTTACATACCATGCCAATAGGTAACGTCATCATAATGTAAATAATTCCCATTATGGATTTCTCGATGCTTATTGTTGGGATTAGGGTTAGGGTAAAGATTAGAGTTTTGTTTTGGTTAGGATTGAAGTATGGGCTAGGATTATAATGTAATAATTGTAAATATTAGATGAATTCATATAAGGTGTTGCGTAGAAACAATATAGGGTAAAACACGATGAGAAATGCAGTAAAACGTAAAAAGTTTAAAGAAATAATAGAAGCACGCGGTATATATTTAAGGACAATAGCACGAAAACTTGAAATTTATAATATAATTAACTATAATTGAACAAATTACAAGATCTAAGAGTATATTCATGCAAATCTATACGTTTATAGTGTAAAACAAATCCTTCTTACTTGAGATTTCTAAAAAAATTTGAACTTTTATACTTTGAACTGCTTTGCATTTTCAGAGAATTTGTATTTATTTCCCATTTTTATTACCGATTAGTAAAACCGAATTCATAGCTAACGTGACAGTGTTGCATACATTGTTAATGCACCCTATTCTATAACTTCGCACAAAAATTTTATAAATCAGAGTTTGCTGATATGCAATAAAGACGAATTAGAACAACACCAATTCCGTCCATTTCATCTCTCCATGAATAAACTATCAACGAAACCAACATTGCCTCAAGCAAGTACTTATAGTGCTTTGTCTAACTACAAAAACAAAAAATTGCTCAGAAACCTTCCGAGTAAGGTAAGATGTTGAGTGAACAAGATAACTCACTAATTACTGGGTAACTATATTTTTAATAATCAGCTTGGTTTCTAACAGACATAATTGATATATTAATTATATATAAATATTAATTTGTTTATACTGCCAAATTTAAAAAAGGATTACTTCAATAGCTTGACCAACTTCAAGATCAAAAGTAACAACACAAATACACTCGATCCATTTGTGAAATCGATCCCAAGGAAGTTGTGCACGTGAAAAACTCCTTGATATAAGTTTATCGTGTAAAATTAAAGAATCCATGTAATAAACCATTCATTTCATTGTTGGTTATATAATTATAAACTACTACTACGATATTTCTACTAAATTCCATTAGGTTCTCATTTTGGTAAATAATATTTCAAATCGCAAATTTTAGAACCGAATTTACCGAATCGTGGCATTTGTCAATTAGTACTGGTGTTATTTTTTTCAGAATTATTTAATTTTCATAATTCATTCATCAATATTCAATCTTAATCTCTAGCTGTCAATATCAATCTTTTGAAATTAAATTCCCAATTCAATTTTAAGTATTGCAAAAATTCAATCTCAAACTTTGCAATTCACGTGAAAAATAATAAGTAAATAATCTTTCACTGTTAGAAGCAGCAGTATTTTTAAAATTACACCACTTACAGTGGAACGATGGACAAATTATAAATAATTTATATTAAGTATTAAAAATGGAATAATTCTACACACATTTTTGCGTCATTTCATGACATCATTGTATTAAAAGCATTTTTATAGAAACGATGACCATATTTTGACTTACAAATTGACTGAATCTCAATCATCTATCTTAGAAACAAAATTAATTTTCAATCTTAAAAAACTCAATTACTCGAACTAGTAAGTTGATATCGCAGGAGAAAAATCTGAAATTTTTTGATATGACTTTCTCAAAACATCTGAAGCCTTTTATTTAAATTTTTGTCGAAGTCCAGTTATTAAACCATTACAATTTCTTTTTTCAAGCCATAGGCAAATCATTGATTTTAGCATTGAAGCTATACCATAAGCTTGATTCTTGAAATATAACACTAATTCAATTTGTTCTATTATCCTTTGTATATGTTTTTGAATCGTTTGCGTATTTTTTTAAAAATACCGCAATTCTAATCTATAATGCATAATCATTGGCTGATCACGGAATTTCTGGAGAGTTGTATCCATAGTATGGGATATTTTAATCAATAGCCACATTAAATGAATGTTATATGTATCTACATGCCTGATAGTCACATGTGATTTGAGAAATTTTCAAAACCCTTTTCGTAGCAGTATTACTGAGCATGTACTCGCAACTGCACTTGAACTTAGAAAGATTTGTTAGCAACTGGAATTATTGTCATGATTCGAATTAGGTGGTATTGTACTGCATTTTTGCTATAATTTCAGGAAATTTCAATACAATGCAAGTTTGATTTATACTTGTTCAAATCAAAAATTAAAATTTTACAATTAATAAATATGCAGAGTCATAGCAGGAGTCGAACATTTTTCAGAATCAGCCATTGTCACAACAGTAACACCAGATAGCTGTACTACATCTAACTGCATTTGAGGAACCGTAATTTGCATTTGAAAAATCGTAATTTTTATTTGAGAAACTGTAGCTTGCGTTTGATAATATATAATTTTAGGGTGTCATGATGCTTTTAATGTTTTTCATGGAGAAATCACCAATTTAACTTCAATTGCCCCAGTCAAAATAAGCCGATTTTCAATTTTAGTTAATCATTGCTATAGGAACCTTAATTCAGAATGGAAAAAGTGCCTAATAATAAGCCTCCAGTGCTTCCACACTACAGCTGTTTTAATTTATTGTATTTTTATTTGAATTAGTTGGCAACTTCTATGACATCCTTGATGTTTACACTTGTTTTCCCAAATTCAAAGTCCATCGTACAAGTATATTTTGAAAATTTCTGCAAATTTCAAAATCGCAAACTTCATTTGTGCTTTGTCAATATTAAGTATTTCTAAAAAGGGGCAACTGCTTTACAGTGGGAACTATATTCATTGAACTGCAAATATATTCATAGTATTTAAAGCAGTATATTCAAGGCTCTGGGGCCTAAAATGGACTTTCGAATTGATATCCATTTTGCATTGATCTATTTATTGATGTAGTAAAAAAATTTTCTGCGTGCTACTGATAAAATCATCCCTTTGTATTAAACTTTTAATTTCTTATCTTTAGTCTGAGAAAACAATTTTCATTTGCATCAGATGTTTAAATTATCATCAATTTCAAATAAAACTTCAAATATGGGCATAGTATAGCAACGCAAAGTTATAAATTCAATGCAAGGCTTTAGCTGAAAAATTCGTTTTCTGAGCATTGTCAGAAAACAAAGAGCATCGATCTTGCATTTGCTATTCAATAAGTGATTGATCGCATCAGGCTGAATTGCGCAAAATTTACATTTTATCGTCTGAAAGTGTCTACCATTGCAATGTATCTGCACAGTGTACAAAATTCCAAAAAGTTGTAATTGTGCTGGTAAAGCACCTAGTGTTTGCTAGTTTTCCTAGTTTTGTGTTTCATGTATTTATTTTATAATTGCTTAAATTTTCATTAATGTAGTTACTTATTTCGTCATTTGTCAGAATATTTGAAACTGATAATTTTGAAACAGAAAATTTAAAATTGGGTCATCGCTTACGAAGTTACAGCGTTTAAAATTCGTCCGCTGCTTTTTAGCCCGCAAATGTAAAAAAGTATTTTTCTCCCATACTGTAGGCACCAATGTGCTGACAACTTGTTTAGCCATTTTTGGGATCTGAAATTGTAATTATATTTACAAAAAATGAGCCCTTACTACTCAACAAAGCATTAAAACATTTAGAGGTTCTTGTTTTGGGGAACATTTTTGGTGACGTGTCCTTAGTTATTTTTAACTGATTTTTTAGTGGTTGGCTTACACTGAAATGCCATTGATAAGTTAATTTAGAAAGTTATATTTTCGAATGCGTTTGATTATGAGCTTTAATAATCCGTACCGACACTACAAGACTTACAATATCTTATTAATTATAGCCTGTAGTTATACGATCTGTCTTGCAATAGTTTTTTAGCAAGTAAGGTCTCTATCACTTTCAGTGCGCCTTCAATTAATTGATGTCTAATAGCAGTGGCGCGTTTAGGATTTCTAAAACGGGGGCTGACACATTTTTACAGAAAAAAATGGAAGCAATGTTTTTTTGGACAGAAATAAGCTTACACAAAATGCAATCGTCTGTTTTAGCAGCAAATCGATTAATAATTTTGAATTAACGTTTACTATTTTCAATTTTGAAGAAAAGAACATTTTTCTTAAGAGTTCGCAGTTGCGGGTAGCCGCCCAGCTATATAGTCAGTTGTTTAATAGGAATAAACTGTTTTGCTTTCTTTAAGATATTCGTGAACATAACTTTGTATAAAACGGGATTTATAATTTTTTGTGTACTTATCTGTTATGTATGGAACGCATTTTGTGCAAAAAGCGGAACTATAAATAACCTTTTTTACGAATCGGGAAAAATTTAATGTTGAGTTTCATTCTCGTAGGTCAAATGTACGCCATGTTATATATATATATATATATATATATATATATATATATATATATATATACATATATATATATATATTTCCCGCTAAATGATTTTTAAAAAACTTCATCATGAAAGCGTTTCCAAACATAAATCTTTGAAATTTTGCAGGGCAGTGTCTCATTAATTTTGTAAATATATTTAAGTTCAATGGAATAATGAGGAAGCAATGGCCAAAGAATAGGTATTTTGGGGAAAAAGTGCGATACCCGCTAAATGCCTTAAGAATTTCATGTATATATATATATGGTGGGAAGTTTGAACGGTTGAAAAAATTTTGTTATGCGTTAAATTAATATTTATCATGGTTTTACCAAAGGGATTTAACATCAATGATAAAGATGATATATTCTCATTATCGGAACAGGAAATAATGGAATTAACGCATCGCCAAGCTCAAAATGCTCTGAAAACTATAATTTCATCGAAAAATGATCTTCAAATACACCATAAAAATAATATGCAAGAAAAAATAGATGATATTTCTGAAAAGCTTGAAAAATATAGTTTGGATTTATCAAAATTATATAAAGGATTTACGGAATCTCAAAATTGTTACAAAGCTACAGATAAAAATTCTATATCTGTACAGAATAGAGATGTAAATATGAATGTACTCATTCTAACAGGAATGCCAGAGCCTTCTCATAACGTGACAATTGATCGCATTAACTCTGACTTTGAAAATGTTAAGAAAATGATTAATAATATTACTGGAGATGATTGCAAACTTGGAGATGTTTTTAGACGTGGCAAATATAATAGTACTCATTCTAAGCCAAGACCGATAGTAATTAACTTTAAGAATTCCTGGGATCGTCGGAAAGCACTAGCATCTTGTAGTAAACTAAAAGGTACTGGATATTTTTTGAAAAATGATATATCATTTGAAGATATGAAAATAGAAAAAAGTCTTCTGAAATACAGGTATGAGCTTTCAATTTTAGGCATACCTAAGAATGTCTTAAAGGTTCGACATTTAAAACTATACTTTAATAATCAAATTATTGACACTACTCAAAGTATACAATTTACATTTAACAAAATAAATCAATTATGACTACATTGCCAGAACAAACAAGAAATTAAAGTATTACTCGGTAATGTTGAGAGCTTACGTAATATATTAAAAAGAATTGATGTTAACAATTTGTTGAATTTTTATGAGCCTGATATTTTTTGTATTACAGAAACTTGGTTAGATTTTCACATAACCAATATGGAGTTATTTCCTTTTTCAAACTATTATGTTGCTAGTCGCACTGACAGAACTTCAGGACCTCATGGAGGAGTATTAATTGCTATAAATCGAAAGTTTGATATACCAATAATCTATTCATTGTCAAATGAAGAAAAATATGATTTCATTTGTGGACTTATAATTTCAAACGCAGATATGTGTATATTATTACTATGTTTATATCTACCTCCAAAAGGAAGTTTGTATGTTGTTTCTCCAAATGATTTAAAAACGGCCTTAGATTATTACAAAGGATTGTTCGAACTTTTCCTATCTAATAATGGATATATAAATAATGAAATTTACATAGTTGGTGATTTTAATTTACCAGGCGTGGATTGGAACAGTTTTTCTTCTAGAAGTCTTTATGAAGATAAATATTTAGATATATTTATTGAACTTAATGTTAATCAAATAGTAAATAATCCTACTTTTGTATCGGGAAATATTTTGGATCTGGTTTTTACAACTGACGGCAATCATAATTCTCTTGATTGGATTATAAAAAATTCAGATCATAGAATTTCAAAACATCATTTTCCCATTTTCAAAATCAAATGCTTTTACAATGAAATATGGACACCCGTTAATAATAATTTCATCTATTCATTTGCAAATGCCAATTATACTTTGATTATTGAAGAAATGCAGAAGTTAGATATTAATTTACTAAATTCATTTGTTGACATTAATGCTTTAATCGAATTTTGGTACTATAATTTATAGGAAATAATTAACTACATAATCCCAAAGAAAAGACATAAAAGATGTTTACTACCATCTTTTTATTCCTCGCACACTGTTCATTTACTAAACAAACTTAATACATTCAAGAGAAGAATAAAATCACACCCATCAACGACTTATAAAAAGAAGCTTGAAGTTCATTTTATTAATTTTCAAGATTCAGTGTCTCTTGACAAAATTGTATACATGAATTCTTTTAAAGACGGTTCTCAAAATAAAGTGTTTAAGTATTTAAGATCATTAAACAATTCGAGTTTACCGAACTGTATTTGTTGGAATAATGAACAGGCAAATACTAATGTTGAAAAGGCTGAATTATTCAATAGATACTTTAACACAGTTTATTCAAAGCTTAGTGAAGACCAAAATATTTATAATAATAATAGTGAATTTCATCTTGAAGACTTTCAAATAACTCCTTCAAAAGTAATAAAGATAATTCAAAATCAATCAAATTCGTCTGCACTTTCATGTGATAATATTCCAACTATTTTTATTAAAAATACATTGCCGGTTATTTCAAAACATTTATGTATTATATTCAACGGCATATTATCTAGCTTAGACTATCCGAAGTTCTGGAAATCTGCGTTTATTGTTCCAATATTTAAAAAAGGCAAGCGTGATGATGTTAAAAATTACAGACCAATTAGTATTCTTCCACGTATTTCCCTAATATTTGAAAGACTTTTATTTGATTATATTTATCCCTTTATTAAAAACAAGTTATCTAAATTTCAGCATGGATTCCAAAGTGGATCTTCTACGATTACGAATTTGCTATGTTATTTAGACAAAGTTTATAAATGTATTGATGTTGGTGCTTCATGTTGCGGCATTTACTTTGACATTAGTAAAGCGTTTGACACGGTTCCGCACCATCTTTTATTGGATAAGATATCTAAATTTGGATTTGATAATAAGTTTATGCAATTGTTCAAATCTTACTTAACAGGTCGCTACCAACACACAAATATTTGTGGAAATATTTCTCAGCCATTAAAAATAACAAGTGGAGTACCTCAAGGAAGTGTTCTTGGACCACTTTTATTTGTTCTATTCATTAATGATTTCTGTTCTAGTATAAATTCAAATATTTGGCTTTTCGCTGATGACAGCAAACTTTTAGTAGAATCCCCTACTGAATTTCTTATTAAAAATACAATTGATTCTGTTATAAAATGGGGACGGAGAAATGAAATGCAATTTAATACATCTAAGTCTAAGATTATTTGTTTTGGAAAAACTAAATGCAGAGATATGCTTTCTTCAAAACATATGGCATGTAATCTTCAATTAGTTGAATCAGTCAATGATTTAGGACTAAATATCTCCTCAGGTTTAAAATGGAACCAACATTATACCAAAGTTTTAAGCAAAGCAATTAATGTATTATTTTATTTAAGAAGAAATATACCATATATTACACCTAAATTTATAAGAACTAAGTTATTCAAAAGTTGCATATTATCTATTATAACTTATGGATCACAATGTTGGTGGCCAAGTAGACATCAATTTGAAAAACTTGAAAGATATCAAAGGAAATGCTTACATTGGTGTTTAAATTCAAATAAGGAAATATCTTATGAAAATTTGTTGCACCTTAACATACTTCCAATTGCTCTTCAATTTCAATTGTATGATTTGATATTTTTCAATAAAGTACTGAATGGGTTATACAAAATAGATCATACTGAATTTGTTAGTGTAAAGAATAATTCATCAAGAGAAAAACGGACTATTTTCAAAAATCCTAAGTGCAAATTGGTTACATCTCATAGCAACTATTGGGATCGTATTACTTACTTGACTAATTACATATCAGTCAATTCTAATATCAACATTTATGATCGTCCTAGCATTGTAAAGAAACAACTTCGTATATTTTTTGAAGATTATGTTATTAATCATTTTAAATTGAACAATACTTGCTCATGGTTTCTGTCTTGCAATTGCAGTAATTGTAGAGAAGTAAGATCATCTCATAAAAAGAAATAATGTGATAATTATGAACTATATTTTATTTTCAAAAAAATTTTGTTTTACTTGTAAATTTAGTTTGTAGCGCTTTATAAAGCGAATTGAAGTCATTTAGTAGTAGTAGTAGTAGTATATATATTTATATTTGCAATTTAAAATTAAAAACGTGTTTACATGATAAAAAAATCATTGATAGGGAAACTGTTAACAGGAAACGATTATAAAACATACCGGCCTCTAAAGAAGCTTCGCCATTACTGAAAAATTCTGGTGCAATAATACTAGCAACACGTAAGAACAAAGACGTGAAAGGTAATCGCGAAATGACTACAAGTGATTTTTGAAAGTAACCACGCTTTAAGGACGAATCTTTAGTCTGACGAAAAACTACACTTCCATATAAATAGTGCTGATGAGGCTAAAAATATATATTATTGAAAAATTACATTGTTTATTTTGTTCAGAAAGGATTAGGCTCTTATACATAAATTTGGAATGCTATTTTTGATTTTATATTTCAAGTTTCTTGCAGTTTATGAATCAAAAAGTACCACATCAATATTAAATGCATAAAAATTTATATTATATTTTATCAGCATAAAACGTATTATTAGTTTTTACATTCTTAGTTCTAAATGCACTTTTCAAGCAATAAAAGTCACGGTTTAAGCATATGCAATAAAAGACAGCAGTGTAGAAGCCGGATTTAAATAGAATACAGTGCAATGTGTCCAATTGAAATAAAAGGGGTAGCTAAGGTTTTTACAATTAAGAGTTTCGACTGCATTTACAACTTTCGATTCCGTTTCTTATTAATCAGCTTCAATTTGCATGAATAATTTCAATCTCAATTTTTGACGTTTCGGAGTAATTTGTGTTAGAATGTCAAATACGAAAACGGCTAACAGGTATACGCTATCAATGGTTTCAGTTAGATCTAAATTCTTCAAAATGTTGGATTCAGTTTCACTCATAGCTTGCCAAAATCATTTAAGTTACCAACTTTCAGTTTATGTTGGACAGACTAGGTCAAAGTTTAGTGAGCATAACTCATCACAAAATTCATTTATTTGTCGAAGTATTACAGTTGTTTCTTTCCAGCACGGCCTAAGCAATTCTAATTAGACTATACAGATGACATTCTTTGTGCGCTTAAATAATTAATAACAGTGTAAAACCAACACGATGTCCACAAAAATGGTTCTGAAATAAAACAATAGATGAATCTTACATTCGCATTATCTGTTGAAAAAACTTCGTAATGTCTTCGTTCATGGGCACTCATTCGTCGAAGCTTTCCTTCTTTTCGAATTCGAAATGAATAGATAGTGTCGCCCATACATCCTAAAAATAAATTCGCATTCAACAATCACACAGAAATACATAACTTTGAAACAAATAATTGACTTTGTTAGTCCCTTGAGTAGGTCTTAATGAAACAGAATTATTGCATAATAGTAATTAAGCAATGAAAGCCAAATTAGCAAATCTCACGATTCAGAAATTTTGTGCATTTTCTAAGGATGCTCACAACGCATTCCATTAAATCTGCTTTGCATTGTAGATATGAAACATAAACAGCAAGAAGTATGGGTCACAGGAGTGACATTTCTGTATTTCCACGTTCGCACAGATCCATGAAAAAACCTATTATTTAAGTAGTCTTCCATCGATTTTATCGTCACTGAAAGAAAATCCAATACTACTAGTTATGGAAGGAGATGATGTGGAATTGGGAAGTGATATAATTGAATTAATACTCCCCATTACATCTTTAATAGCCTTGTTATAGCATTGATTAAATTTATATGGAACATCACTGTTTAGTAAATATTTTATAAAGTTTATCAGTAACATTAAGATTGTTGCTAAGAATTTACTACTATTTTTTTCAAAATCTTCGCAGGTAAGCCTGGTGATAGGCTGAACTTGTTGCGACAAATTAATTGAGTTTTAACAAAAAAATAACTCCAACAAATTCCCAAACGCGGGCACAATTTTTTGTTTAATTTCATAATTATCACTAAAATCAATAAAATAGAATGACATTTACCTGTAAATTTTACCACTTGTTCACAATGTAGGGAAAATGTGAAATCAAAAATTTCACATTCTTAATCCAGTTAAATTCAATCGATATTAACACAAAGAGAAACTCACAACAACTATTAACAGCAATTCAATTACCTTTTTGAATGTTGGTGTTGTATAGAATATGGATAATTTAAACTTCACCCGAGTATTTAAGAGCATAATGTGCAATGGAAACAATATCACAATGAATTTTGCAAAGTATTTTGATTTAAAGTATTCTGTATGCTCAATTCAATAAATTCATGTAATGGAATCAATTCAATCGTCAGAAAAATTCAACAATATTTAATCTACCACAATAGAAATGAAAATTCTTACCAGAATTAGAATCAGGAAATGATAGAAAGCAAAGATTCGACTTCTAAAAGAAAATTTTAACTAGAAGTACTTTAAGATTATTTACTCACCTCATTTGCAGTTAGTGAGACATGGGGTGGATACAAGTACTAAAATAGGAAAAATGAAATATGTATTTAAATATATATATATATATATATATATA
>CABFPE010000101.1:563095-583168 GCA_900660155.1 Hofstenia miamia
AATATCTCAACACTGGTATCGCCCATGTATTAATTGCCTTTATGCTGTTCTGCCCATTCAATGCTGACTTCTGTAGTACCTTCCTTACTCTCCTCTTGTACTCTTTCCTTAGCCTCATCTTCATTTCCATGTGATCTGTTCTGTCCTTCTCTATTACACCTAAGTACTTGTACCCCTCTTTAACTTCCTCAATCTTATCCCCACTGCTTGTCCTCAAGCCCTCCCCATCCACACACTTGCCTCTGGTCATTGTCACTGCTGCACACTTTCCTAATCCAAACTCCAACCCTGAATCTCTGCTTGCCTTCTCCAATGTCTCCACTTGCTTCTGCAACATCTTCCTTGATTATTATTATTATTATTATTATTATTATTATTATTATTATTATTATTATTTGATATCTAGGTAGATTGGTTTAACATTTCATGTTTCGAGTGCGTGTGTTTAGGTGTACCATTTTACCGTGATTAGGAAAATTTATCTGTTTGTAGGGGTTAATATTGTTTACGATCCTAATCAATGTCGTTAATACATTTATATGAATTAGACATTGAGGATAAAAGTTTCTACTCAATGTTTTGTATTCAGTATTATTAATTCATCATTGAACATTTCAAATGTGTATTAATTTTCTTTTGGAAATTTTATTCACATCTGTATAAAATACATTGCCATAATATTAAAGACTTAAGATTATAGCATGTATCAACGCCCAGATACAAACATTAGAGACTGATAATGTGATATGTTTTACTAATGTTGATATTTTGCTTGGGCTAAATATAGTAAATTGAGGTTTTTCATTATTTATTTTAATTTTTTTTACAACAATATTCTTTATAATGCAAGTGTCATCTACTCCTTTAACTGTATTACATATATCATTAATGCAGGTCCTATTATAGATATATGCTGTTAAGTAAAGTGTGCATTTTTCCATTGATTATTGCAACATGTCTATATNTATATATATATATATATATATATATATATATATATATATAAGAGTAAAAAATCAACTTTAGAATCATACACTAGTTACCCTAGAATTAGTTAATGACTGAAAATAATTGCGCTGCTTCTTCAGAATTTTAAACGTACGTAAGCCGTCTTCTTTTATTATACTTCTTGCGTCTTTGTGAAAAAAATTTAAAAGATCAAAAATTGTTTTTAAAAGACAAAGTAACAGTGAAAGTCGTGTAAATGACAGGACTGTGTTGATGTTATGAAAAAGTTCGTCTGTAGAACAGTGTTTTGTTGTATAACAAAATGATGAACTTTTAAAGACGACAAATTTGGTTAATTATTAATCAATGCGTTTAATGATGATACACTACGAATGTACTTTTCTGTTTTTGAGATTCATTCATATTTGATTCCAAAAATGAAGTTATGCTGTAAAATCAGGTATTCAATGCATATTCATTTCGTACCTTAAACTGTAAAATGGAATGACAAGCGCTATTCTTTAATTGTGAAAAGTGAAGAATAGGAAATACACCGTTTTTTAGCCTATTTGTCAAAACACCATTTCAAAAGAGAAAGAAATTTGTCGTAAAAATATACATCTATATGAATCTTGAATTTAATCATGACAATCTATTAGGCCTATAGTGCCTTGAATGTTGAGGTCTAAATGTGTTCAGAATCTTCCAGCATTCCTCTTGTTCTAAAAGTAGGAGATTAACCATGGATGGAACCCGTTTGAATATTTTTATAACGTATATAGATAAGCTAAAGTTGATTTAGAGCCTATATTGCTGAATATACTAATCCAATATTCCTGACATATATTTTTACGACTAATTCGGTTCTTAGACTTAAAAATATATAATTAAAATGTTAAGACTTTTCTTACACACTCTATAATTTTAGGGTTACAAATGAGATAGTTTTTTCTCCTTAAATACTACACTCAAACATCCTTTAGTTAGGATTTTTTGCTAGCTTTGCAACACTTTACAAATGATCAACATTTTTGTCAATTGTTGGCAATTTTCAGAAAGTTTGAGGCTTTTAGAAATGGATTTTTTCTTCAAAGAGCTATATTCCTTTAAAGCAGCTTAAGACTTCTTGAATGCACCCCACAGGGTTAATGCTAAAGATTTGTGTTTGTCATATTCTCAAAACGTCTAATGGGGCTGAGGGGGTCTAGTAAGGCCCTACCCCATAGCAGAGTTGGAACCGGCTGGAAATTTTAAGGCCGGTAGTTGGCCAGCCGGTTTTCGGCCGGTTTTGGCCGGTAAATTTTATTTGGATGGTATATTTAATCTATTCAAGTACATTGTATGTATATATATATATATATGTATGTATATATATATATATATATATATATATATATATATATACATGTGCATATATATTATATATATATGTACATGTGTATATATATTATATATATATAGACATAAGCTGGCGATGCATAGAGCTGATATTTTATAACGCAAATTTCAATCTATTATAACTAAATTTCTAGAAAAGCACAATTTTGATATTTTCTATAACTTTAATCAGCTGTTTTCACTTTCAGTGAATGAAAAATTGTGAACGTTTTAGTTTTTATTTAGTTAGTTTACTTTCAATGATAGTTAAAATATAAAAAACTAAGCGAGTAGCATTATCAATTATTGTGTTTCACATTGTTGTAGCATTTGACCTCGTTTAGCATTTAATAACTTATACTTTAGTGTAGTTGATTGTATTTGAAGTGTAGTAGTAGGAGCACTAGGAGCAGTAAGCAAGAAGCATAAGAGATACTTGGAGGAGTTGGGAGTACCAAAGTGGAGAGGAGCAGTAGCACAGAAGGCAGCATTGTTAGGAACAGCTAGAGTCCTGAGGAAAGCTCTCAGACTCCCTGGGAACTGGTGAGTTGCGCGAGCTGAGAGGGATACCAGCATGAAGCTGTGAAAAGAAATGAAATAATAATAATGATAATAATAATAAATGTGTGTGTGTATGTATTTATGTGGTGAGCTCAGTGTAAGAAATCGGTAAATGTAATAATAATACATGTAGTAATAATGAGGGGTTTTATTTCGTGTACAAGTTTTAACAACACAAAGTGCTACATGAAAATGTAAAACGGCAAGTTAGTAAAGGAACAGCAAAAGGCACTGAAATTACAATCTCACAGGGAGTTTCTTGTAATTGTAATCTATGGGTATGAACGACTTGTCGTACACAAAATCACCAGTTAATTGAGGATTGCGTGTGTGTAATGTGAGCTGATACGCCACTGTAAGCATTAATTCAAAGGGTGAGACATGTCATTTTGAATCCTCTCAATAAGTCTGATTGTATCGTTCTCTATAGTTGTGCTTAGTAGATTGATCATCCAACATTTATTCAAATTTAAGAAGCGAGCGACATGTGGAAGAAAACGGGGTATTCTGGAACGAGATTTAAAGGAGGTAAGGAAAGCCAAGCAGGGGCACCGTATGTAATGTGGGGTAGTATGTAAGACTTAAAAGTGCTTCCTGGCATCACTACAGAAAAATCTGCAAACATAACATATCGAGTTTGTGATATAAAAGGTATTTGATAATACATCATATAGGTGCTTGTTGAAGGACAGCTTACTGCCAAGCGTTATGCCCAGAAATGGCCAAGAATCAAGTCTTTCGGGGTAGTAACAATTTAGGTCGAAAGGAATTTCCAAGACTTTAGGAAGGTCTTGGTTTCGAAGACCTTTGTTGGTAAGCACCAGGTCCTTTATTTTCATAGGATTTAATTCAAAGTTAAGGCTGTCAAAGTGAAGAAGAATGGTGTCGCGCAGAAGAACTTGGGAACTAGTAAAGCCACCAATATGGTGGCTTATCTGGAAGGCTTCAGAAGTATCGTCGACATACATGGATTGACAGTGTTTCGTCATCATCAGCAGCGTAGGCGATGTATAAGAGTTGGGATATCGGGCTGCGCTGAGGAACACCAATTTGTGGGTCAAGTGAATGAGATTGGACGCCATTGCTAACAGTTTGTTGGGTTTTATCGGAAAGGTAAGATTCAAGCCATTTAGCAAACCAAGAGTGCTCAACTGGACAATGCTTAGTGCTCCGCTTTGACTGATATGCAAACTTTAGGCCATTTGATGCACTTTTCAAGCAATAGGAGCCAACAGTTTTTCAAAGTAACGTGTGGGGATAGGTGTCAGGCAGATTGCACGAACACTTCTGTCAAGTGAAGAATCAAGGGATGATTTTTTTAAGATGGGATTGACATGCGAGTGTTTCCAACAAGAAGGATGGTTTTAGGTCTGATCAATTTTGTTAAAGATATTGCAATATGGGGTAGCTAGATCATTATGACATTTTGAAAATACCCATGCAGGTAAGAAGTCTGGACCAGCAACTTTCATGGGTTTCATTTCCTTAAATACTCTAGATACATCAAGAACAGAAGAAGAGTGGGTGGTATTGTAGGAATAAAATGCTTAGTGTCTTTGTAAAGTGAAGAGTTGAACCTAGTGAATAATACATTTAGTCCATCAGTGCGATCGCGGGTAATTGAAATGCGCTTCGGTTTACTCTTAGTGTAATCAGCAATAAGGCTGTGGAATTCTGAAGAGTTCTGAGCGATATCTGAAAAAGACTTATGGTGTTCGTTAAGTATGTAACGATTTATGCGTCTTTGAATAGCATTGCGTGTGCGGTTATCTTTTGTAAGGATGGCTGACTGTTTGCTTCGAAGTAACTCGCGAAGAGTGGCATTCTTATAAATGGCGAAAGGCTGTTTCACGCAGTGCTTTTTCAGAGGAACTGAGGCGTCTATATTAAATCGAATGTACTGGGTAACAGTTATGCATTTTTCATTGATGTTGGAGCTCTCAATGATACTCCAATCAGTCGCTGCAAGGCTGCATCTGAGTTTGTCAAGATTGTCATCAGAAAGATATCTTAGCATCCTATACTTTTGACGAGATGTGTGTGCGTTGCAATTAAAGAGCAATGGCTGAGCGATTATACTGAAGTGATACTGTATTAGATTTGTGCTTCTACTAAAAATAGGGACCGACCCAGACGCTGAATACCACTTTGGGTGATTAGTATAAACACAATAGAGGATGGATTTTACATGATGAAAAGTAGGAAAATTCACGATGTTTGTAAGACCAAACTGTTCTGCTGAAGGTAGACGGTCAGAGTTTATATCGCTAAAAAGTAAGAAGAATGAGAGGGGGCATTTTCTTCATCTTGGATAGGCTACTCTGAATTCGTCGATTGCAGATGGAATGCTTTGATTTAGGAGGATTATATGTATTTATTACTATAATCGTATTAATGTCTCGGGTAAATATTTCGGTCTGCATGCGATCACAAGTAGCTCTAGACCGAAAACTCTGTCACATATTTCAGCAATGCACTTAAGAGGGTGCATAGACCATGATTTATTGATGCAGGTCAGAAAGCCACTAACGGAGTTGTACGATCGGTCGAGTCGTTCTGAGTGCAAACCGTCAATGCAAATGGCAGATGGGAGAGATTTTTGTAGGCGAGTTTGCTGAAGAGCGATAACAGATAAGGATGAATGAGATAAGACGTACGCTTCGAAAGTATAACACTTACCACTGAGACTGTTAATGCTAAGTGAATAGGCAAAAGGTATAGTAAAGACACAAGCGTCCATGGTAGGGAGGTTATTATAGTTGTTCGCTAAGTCTAGTCACAGGTAGATTTTGATGTTCTTGTGATATAGTGACAGGTTGCTAATTTTGAGATCCTTTCTTTGATAATTCTCATTGTTAATAAGTTTCCATCTCTTCTTCAGTAAAAGTTTTTCTAGTGCTTGTTCTTCAGCAAACAGTGCTCTGGAGACATACAATTGCTTTGGATACTCCTTAGGCTTGTAGCAGCCATTTAGTATTTTTCTAGAATTCCAGACGGATCGAAGTATAATTATAAGAGTGCGTGGATTTGATGTAGAGGAATGTTTTCCAAATCGATACATATCATACACTTCGACATCCAATTAAAGGTGGCTTAGTATATCGTCGACTTCGTTCTTATCATGGCATTGTCTTTTGGCAAGACGTTTTTCGTCGGATTCTAGAATGGCTCGAATACGGATTGAACTCAGATGTTCGTTCTTGTTCAAAGATTTGGATATTTCACCTGTGTGCTTCTCCATTTTGGCATCAATTTTACGTTCAAAAGATTAAATGCAGTCATCAAGGACTGTTTTTGTCTTCTCCTTGTTGCGTTCATCAATGGCGGTATGCAAGCTGCTATTTGTAATGTCAGATATAATGATATCCTTGCGTCTACCAATCACATCCTCGTTGCAGCTAGTGATAATGTTAGCTCGTAAAGAATCATATTTTGTATTTAACAGGTAACCAGTGCAATTTATGTAATACAGGCATGATATGGACTCTGCGAAAGATGTCAGTGGTTAGACGAGCAGCGCAATTCTGTAACTTTTGGATGTGCAGTATTTCCAGGTCTGGCATGTTGACGAGGAGGTTATTAATGAACTCGTGAAGCTACTGAATACAGTGAAGATATTTAAAAATTTTTAAACGATATTTCTATAATTCTAGAAAAACTATAATTGAATTCAAATTGAGGGGTTTTATATTTACAATCCAGATTATTCAACTAACACAAATTAAAATGCCATAGCCCAAGAGCGCAATATTTTATTTTGTAATGCTTTTTGTACATTTTTGACATTTTCAGGGTTGTTATCAGTATATGATATATTGCTAACGTAACCTCTGAATAAAGATTTTTTCTTTTTCATACCATTTTAAACTATTTCCAAATTAGAGCAATTTTAAAGAACGCTTAAGTTTGCACAATAGCTATTGTCTACTTCTGGTACCTTTCAATTTAACAATAGGACTAAAAATTAGTATTTAATAGGCCAAAAAACTTCTGGATTGCTTAGTTACGAAAAATTCTCAGTGATTGTATCAAAAAAAATATTGATAAGGCTAGGAAATATCATTCAATTTGATTATTAAAGGTACACCCATTTTCCAGAAATTAATCATACATTTAATAGCAGAATAAAATATATTGCAAAATTACTCAACAAAAATGAATCGACAAGAAAATACTTTTTTCATTTACTATGAACTAAAAAAGTAACAATTTTTGCATCGAATTTTTCATGAATATATTCTTTATATTTTTTAATATGCAACAGCCTTATATTTCTTTAAGTCTTTGCATTGTAAAAATTTCACACTTAACTAAACTCATTAACATGCACAAGCCCTAGAAATAATTTGAAGGCTCTCAGATCCATGGCATGATCCCACTGCGTCTACTGTGTAATTAACCTGCTCTTTAAAAAATTAAAAGTTTTAAGATTAATTTTCCTTTGAATATTAATTTGTCCTTTCAGTTTAAATGAGTTAAACATAAATTTAATGAGATATTCTAAATTCCCCTAGTTAAACTTCTTCAGTCTGCAGAAATTGAATTGTGCTTCAAAACTAATTTTAAATGTTATCACTCTATTGCAATAGTTGACATAAACACCAAAATATGTTGAGTACCTGAATTTATTTGTGTAAAATGTTTTAAACATTATAAATCTTAGCATTAGAGTAGTTAAACATAGGTTAACATTTCCTATGCATTTTTATGCAGCAATAATGTCAATGTTAAATATTAAATTTTTTGTTTTGTAATGCAAAAAACTTGAGAACTTTAGATTTTCCAGTAAACTTATCCCGAAAATAATCATAATTATCAATTGAAACCAAAACAATTAATTTAAATACACTATTGTGAGGTAAATAATAAATACAATTACTTGAACGATTATTGTAAAACTAAAATATGTCAATTTCTTACAAAATGCCATTCAACGATCAAATTTAAATAATTTAAAACTTATTCCTGTTCTTAGAATATAATTCTTATTATTTTAGTTTTAATTCCATTTTTTGTTCTTTGAAGAGAGTTCATTTGCTCTTGCTGTTCAATGCGAAACAACGGATTTGTGAGATCTTGGCTAATGTTAAGAAAAAGTTTTCACTAGAGATGAACTAAATGAAACAATAATTCAAAAGATTAATATAAATAATTACGTAAATTTTTATAATTATGTATAATTGGGTGTACCAAAAAAATTAAGAATTGTAAGATTTTTCTCAGACATTACCAAAAGTTTTCTATAAACCTAACTAGCAACCATGTCAAACATTTTTTGAATTTTGATAATGGATAAATGATGGTTTACCCCTTTAAATGGTTTTTGCTTCTGCTGCCAATAACACTTCCCAAATGTCAATATCATAGACCATGATTGCTAGAGATCAGCTCTTGGGCTTAAAAGAATCAGAGGATATTGTAATATGTTGATGTTTTTTATATTTGTCAAATCTAGATCCTTAGGAATGTTCAAATGGAAAACTTCAAATTTGGACTTTTAACAATCGTCGATTACATTAAATAGAGTAGATCCATTTGGATACTTATCACTAAATTAGTTTTTGTGCTATTAGCACAGTTTTTATGCCATTCCATAGGACATTGAGGGCTCTATGTGAATTGTATTTACATTCGTGGGATTTTTTGAATTTTGATTGATTTCAAATCTATAAATATAATCAATCTAAATTTAAAGTTTATTATATAATTATGATTAATGTAAAATGGTGGTAATTTACCAATAGTAACTACTGTGTATATGCTCTTGGTACAAACCATCACTCAGGTTGGATGGCATCTATTCTCAACACATTAACAGTAACTGTCTATAGAGATCAGTTGAATTGCAATTTTTGAAACGTTTGAAAACTTAGCCATTTTTCGCATTATTCGAGGTTAAGTATTGGTTTTGTACTACAAAGTCAATAGATGCACCTCAGATTGACTTGGAAACGTTTATAAGTCTTAAGTTTGTCCAATACAATGGAAAAGACCCAAAAATATAGATAATGGTAAGCACTGCTTACAATATGTTTAAAAACCCTCTGTGGTATTGTAGTGAGTGAATAGTACCCTTGCGCTTTTTTCTGACAGAACATCAGAGTGAACCATCTAGCATGGTAAGGCAACTTAAAACATAACCATTACCGAATAGTTAAGAAAGGCCAACAGCTTCTTGTTTTGTTTCAAAAATTTTAAAAGATTTTGTTGGTGCAATTTTTTGGACATTATAAAATTGTTCTGTGGTGAAAAGCACGATTTTTTTTAGTATCAGTAAAAAAATGAACAATATCTTGACGATCAGACACTAGTCCCTACAAGTGTCATTAATGACTCACAAGAAAGAGCTTTAGGAAAGATGATCAATTAACATGTCAACATAATTACAAACTCCTAGGAACAAAGAAAGTTTCTCTTACACATGATTAGTGAGTTGCATGCCAGTAACTATACTTTAAAAAAGAAAAAGATCATTGTACAAAGAAAATTCTTAAGCAGCTTGACTATAAGTTTACATTCTATTTTGCATTGATTTAATATTATATTTCATGATCTCGTATCTATGCTCAACTTAACTAGGTCACAGAATTCATATTGGTGCAGCAACAAATTCACCACCTTAATTCAGTTTTTTAGAAGAACATACAAACTAAAACAGTTAGCATATACATGTATATTTGTTCATAATATGAATATAACAACATGCTCTAGTTTTCTTAACTTCAAAACCTGCTCTCCAAAATAACGATAGCCCATTATATTGGTGTTTTAGACATATTAATTCTTACACAAGCAGAAACCAATTAAGGGAGTGAACCATCTCAAGCAAATATCAAAATTTAAAAATATTTGGCATGGTTTCTAGTTAAGTCCATAGACAACTTTTTGCAATGTCTGAGAAAAATCGGATAGTTTTTTTTGGTACACCTTATTGTATAATTGATTAGAGATTTGGTCTCTATATTACATAACGGCTGTCTAAACATACAAATTAAAATATTTGAAATAGAATTAAATGAATAAAACCTGTAAACAAAAACAAAATTAGCTCGCTCGGTATATTACTGAATTCAACTACAACTAGAAAATAGAAAAGCGAATCGCAAACATGGCGAAATTGAACACTAAATTCGCAGAATTGACATTGGAAGAAATAAGCAGAGTAACAGTTACGCGTTCGTGTTGAATTAGGTAGCTTTAGCTACAAAAGGCCACAACAAAGATGCAAACACCAGGAAATAAGCAGCACTCATGTAGCAGCCTCCTGCTGCTCTGTGTAGGGTACCATGGTAGGCGGGGTTTCAAACACTGTGCTGTCTGCAAAGTATTTGTGATTGAGCTCGCGCTTCTCTTTAACTAAAGCTTTGTATTCTCCAAGTCGCAGCCGCTTTCCTCCAATGATACATGTACGCTTAGGACGAGGTTTGTATTTATAATCCGGATACTTTTCCAGATGCAATTTACTCAACCGGGTCTGTTCATCATAAAAGGGTTGTTTATCATTTGTAGTCATCATTTTCCATCGTGCACCCAATATCTTACTAATGGCAGAATTGTGCATATCGGGGTGAGTTGAGAGAATTTTGCGACGCTCTACCTTCGCCCAAATCATGAATGCATTCATGGGGCGTTTGATATGACTCGTCTCATATAAATCATTGTTGTTCTCTGTCGGAGAAGACCGCGGAAGAAATCCATTGAGCTCCTCCTTGATTACCAAAGCAGGAGGGCTAGAATCACGCACCTCCGCGGTCACATTTGGCGAGCATGGGTGATAAGCGGCCTCAATGTTTTCCGTCTGCTTCTCAGTGTTAGTAGGAGATGTGGCAGTGATTTGAGAGTTTTTGTCGTCCTCCGTGTTTAAGTGGCTTGTGTTCCCTACAACGAGTGGCAGAACTGACTGGAGGATTTGCTGAAACCCTGGGTTAGCTGGCATATATAGCGAAGGTTGTCTCAGAAAGTCATTAACTGCGATTCCGGATGAGGCGAGTTCTGCGTTTTGCTTTAGCTGTTCCGAAAGCGCGCTGTTGCCATTCAAAAGTGGCAGCAGCTGCATGAAAGGAGACTGTGCAGCAAGCGTCATCATCATCTGACTCAATTGTGACTGCAGTTGTGCAATCTTCTGCTGCTGAAGCACCAATTGCTGCTGCTGTAATTTGATTTGATCTTGTAACTGCTTATAAATTTCAGTTAATTGAAAATTCTTTTGAAGCTGAACTCTGTGGAGATGATCGTTTTCATGCTAAAATACAAAAAATTACACAATAATAATAATAATAAAAAAATAATAATATATGAAATATTCTATTTCAAATAAAACATTCCAACAATGAGATTTTAACTGGACCAAAAAAGAAGATCCATTTACTGGTTGACAAATACGGGTTGGATCTCAAAGGGGTAGCTTCAGATAAACATAACTTCAGGAATCCCAACAAACCAGAAGTAAAATGTGAGGCAAATAGTGAATATTTTTGGATACGGTTGAATACATACATAGATAACACCATAACAAACAAAAGATTTATCGATATAAAAGGACATGAATATTTTTCCCAAAGTAACGCTCATATTTCCATAAAGTTAATTTTGTGAAAGTTTTACCTCTGGTTTGTTACTTATGTTAGTAAAATACAGAAATTACTTAGAATTTTGCCTGGCCCAAGGCAAAATTATTCCTGGCAGCTTCAGGTATATATAAATTTAATTTGTAAATGATTTGATGTTTCAAAAATAAATATAAAAAACATAAAGCAATTTGTGTAACTGAAAATCATGTTGCAATGAACGTAATTTACCTTCTTTCATAAAAGAAGACAATAAAGTAAAAACAAATACTGATTCCTAAATAATTGAACATTCAAAAATAAATCATAGAAGTTTAATAAATATGCATCCAGCAAAATAAAGAAAGCACGCAAATTTAGTAAACAATTGTTTTTTGTTGAGCAAACAATGAGATTGGAAGAGACAATAGCAGGTGAAAAGTAGCTAAAAACTCGGATACAATTGCTTTATTACAATCATCATTTAATTTATGTAAGATTCAACCACGGACTCCTAAAGTAAACAACACCTGGTGGGAAAATTAATACTCTTTTGACACTGGAATTACGGTTATTCCTTAGTAATCATCTCACATTTTCATGCAAAAAGAAGAAAATGTTCAAAGGTAGAATAATTCAAAGGGATTATCAATATACATTAATGTTAAAACATAGGACCTGGTTTATGGTATATGAATTGTTAACAATAATAGTTCTTGTAAGAATAAACTGTAGAGATTAAAAATTATGAAAATTGTCTAAACTTTATTATTTAAGATAATAAAAATATTTACCAAAAAATTTAGCAAAACTATTATTAAAACACATTTTACGAGTTTAAACAATTTTGTTCCTAAATTTCAAAATATTAAAACGATATAGTTTAAAAGAACGACCCCATGAAGTAATTTCGAAAACATTTGGAATCCAGTCTATAATATTCTTAGACTCCACAATTTCAATAACTAGAAATTAAAAAAAACCAATCTCTGAGAAAAGATTGAATTAAGAAATTCGATTTAGTTGTATGCTATTAACCTAATATACGAAATATAATATTCTGAATTATTTATGATTTTGAAGAATATACATGTATTTTATGCCTAAACAAGTAGTGTCCTTAAACTTCGAAAAGCTCTTGTATAAACCAAAATCACAGTTATGCAAAGAAATTCGGATGTTATAAAATCTGACTAACTGTAGAACTTCTCTTCCTCAAACGTATTAGTATTAGAAAATATAAATAGCAATGGCGATCATAAAAAATTACCTTCTTTAATCAGCTCTACAACAAAGCATTTAAACTTTACAAACTACTTGCTGTGTAAAATGTATGCGTACATGCAAAATCTACATATTATGGGCCCTAACAAAAGTCAACTGAAACGGTTACTTCCGAGAGGTGTTCTTTTCAAATCTCCTATATGTCGGCGCAATTGATTGCCCCTAGACATAAGAGTTAGTATGCAGACAGACTTTTTACACAGGGCGCATATTTCAGTAAGGATAAAGGCTAAAGGTGATAAATCACATACACTCTTGAGTAGAGAGTAAAGTAAACAAATACATTTTCAATGAAAGTTAAGTATCAATTCATCATGCAAGGTTACTACGCTTAAAAAGGTTGGTTAAAACGTTACGAAAAAATACATTTAAAACATCATGTTTCCTACTCATTTCAAAATGTTAACACTGTCCAAAGTTTTTTTATATTATACTGTGATTTTTATGTAGAAAAATTGCAATAGATAGATTGCTTTGGGCTAATATGAACAATAACTCATTTTAAAAAAAAAATTCTCATCACGGAAAGTGAGGTTAATACATTGCCTAAAAAACAATAATAACCAAAAATTGTGTTTTTTGAAATTCCTTGCTAACAACATCATGAAGTATTGAGACATTTAGCAATCCTACATTCAATAATCAAAATCAACTCCTGGAGTCATTAATGTAAAATAACATACCTGCTGTTTTATATACATTTGTTTAAAGTGCTCAAAATGACGAAGGAAAGCTTCTTGTGATGAATCAGTTGACTCTTTCTTACATTCATTGAGGCTTTCTGAAGGACTATCAAGAGGCAAGTTGGGCTAAATAATGATGAATCAGAGTTCAAACACACTATAATATATATAATATATATAATGTCCCACCTAATCCAAAGATGGGATCTCAAATGCCAAATAGGAGTAAGGTAAGTTTTATTTTCCGTAGGTACTTAGAATTGGAATAATTATTCTTCCACAGAATTAGTGTGAAAATGTAATGGGAGGCGTAATTTTTCATCAAAATCCAACTTTTAACCAAGTGTTTATGGCTTTT
The DNA here is from genome assembly GCA_900660155.1 of Hofstenia miamia. Classification (NCBI taxonomy): domain Eukaryota; kingdom Metazoa; phylum Xenacoelomorpha; order Acoela; family Hofsteniidae; genus Hofstenia; species Hofstenia miamia. Next base: position 576,853 of record CABFPE010000101.1, read on the forward strand.
TGTTATTTTATATAAATTTTCTATTACCATACATAATTTATCAGAAATACTCAAATTTCCCTTATCGCAATGCCCTGAAAAAATATATTATACAGACAAAGTTTCGAAAAAAATATTCCAAAGTTAATTTTGACAATGTTGGTGAATTTAAGAGTTCAGAATTACGAAAAGCGTCTACTAAATGAGAAATAGTTTGAAAGTTTATAAATTTTGTGCAACTAATGGTGATATTAAATATTGTTTTTGTTCGCTTGACAATAATCGTCCGCGTGCGACTAAAATGTATACATGTGATAGCGGCCCAATCATTATGCTGAATGTTATTTCCCCAAATATACACTCGATAACAGCAATCTCTACTAATCTAACTTAAATGCAATGCTTTTATTTTAGGATTTTAACAGCAATTGAAATACAAGTATACAGTGATAACTAACATGTATCAAATCACACAAATACATTAATCTCCTGGAGAGACGCGCATTCTTTTTGCTACGTACACCAACTAATCTGATTATTCGGAATTAGGATTTAAAATTACAATATTGTCCAGAATTGGTTAACATTTTTGTGTCCTAAACTCGACAAAATTTCTGTGTTCAAAATCAAAATTTACAACATTATGATAAAGTACACACAAGAGATGAGCAAAGAGTTTACAACAAAACTGGTACAAAAACAGATATTTGTGGGATTAAAAATGAAAGCGGGTGGCACAAAAATTGATGCGGGTTCAGGGATTTGATCCAAATCATAATTCTGGTGATCACATTCCTTATATATTTTAAAATTGTGATTTGTGAAATCAACCCATTGAACTCCTTGACTAATCCTGCAAGTATGTTAATCGAATTTCGCCATAGTGTATCAGGTAATAACTTTGTTATATAAGTGATTACCTTATTGGGTTCTTGAGAATCAGTTTCCATCGAAGTCGGTCGATTGTTATTGTCCTTGGACAAATCCATTTCGACGATCTAAATAAAGAAATGATAAGAGAAGTCGCCAGTGAAACCGAAATCTACTGAACTTCTGTACGTACATGTAGGGTAGACATACACAAAATTTTCAATTAAATTGTAAGGGAATCAACTGCGAAAAAAAGCAAGCATTTACAACAATAATAGCAGCACAGAAGCATTTACTTCCGTGGAGATATTGATACGTTGCAATTTGAAAAATCGTTAGAAGCTATGATTTAGTTCAGCTGAAAATGTGGCATCGTATATGTAGAGATTGTGAGAGAGCTTATGAATATCACGTGTGCAGAAATTGTCACAAGAGGCACAAGATAAGTGCGTAAATGATGCAGAAGCAAATAATGGAACTTAAATGTAATACCAAAATCATTGAGCATGGCGTCATAGGGAGGGTCAATCAGAAAAACTGGGTGAGGTGAAACAAAGGTAAGAGGACATGAATGAGTGATAGTTGCGGGTTGTGTAATTAGACTAGGTCTGCGTGTGTCTTAATCTCAACATACAAAGAAAATATGATTCAAGGAAAACATAATCGTCGTATGATGTGGCAAATACAAGAGAACGAGGACAATGATAGACGTAATACTACCAAAAACAGTGCAATGTTGAGCAGAAAAAAATAAGTGAGTAAATACATGCTTGAAGAAGTTCGAACAAACCAAATAGTTTGAAATAAATTATGAACTAGATTTACAAATTTAAAATTTAATGAAAATCTTTTGAGCCTTAAAAACCTAAACTAATTTTCCAAAAAGTATGTAGGCCATGTGGAATGGATGTTCCATGAAGGAATTCAAAAATGTTAAGGATTTAGTTGAATTAGCAAACTGTCTGGAAAAATCGACTATAAAATTATAGTTATTACTACTGTTTTGTAAGTAAGGTGCGCGCATAGTACGCCCCGAGGGACAATAAACGGCGCATAATTATTTAATCACGCAAAGACAACAACAAAACACGTGGAAGTGGAATGGCCGTAAAACAACAAGCAACGTAATTGATGAAAAGAATGCGTGAATAAATTAAAGAGAGAGATATTTATAAAAATGCGCAATCACGCAGTAAAAAGGAAATATTTGTATGACGAACAATGGACAATTAATAAATGCATCTGCAACTGATGTAACATTCCAAACTTATCAAATATTTATACTTGGCAACGAATTCCATTTTAATTATGCAAAATACAAAATCCAAGCTATACAGACGTTCATTCCAATCAAACAAAGCAAAATCTTCGCATTGTTATTTCATGCAAATTCCCTACAAATTAAATCATTTGCAAAAGGATGACTTCGCATTTTTTCTCATTCCAGTTGCATTACCTTATAAATGTTAAAAAGTTGGTGCGGGTAAAATTACAGCTTACAAGTGGTGATATGTAGTACTCTCTTTACATGAGAGTAGAAAGGCCAAAAGTCAATGAATGTCCCATGAATCCTTGTTGCTTGGATAGGATGTTTCAAATAGCAAACTATAACATCGATTACGTGGGTGTATTGCACACCCAAATATTTCATGTTCGAATTGTAAAAATTTGAAAGCATCTCTTTTTAATACAAGTGACCTTGACTGAACAGGGAGCAGTAATCGGAGGGGTCGGGAATAAATTTTTTATCACAATATAGAAGTGATCAGACTCAAAGAGAACATAGAACAAACATAGCAAATTTATACTTTGCATTGATTCAATCAATTATCAATCAAATATTTATCTGTAACGTCAATTAGATGATAGTTAAAATATGTTTTTAACACTTATTTTTCAAAGAAATATAGAAAACACAAAGAAAACATATATAAGCAGTTATTAAGCTGTCTTGACTTAGGGTAGGCTTAGGAATGGTTTAGCCTGAGTACATTTTCGCGGACATCGAACTACGATTGGTTCAAACAAAATAAACCTTAAATGTTGGAAGTCTGAGTAGCCCAAGTTATTTGACAATGACTGCTAATTGATAATTGAATCGAATTTGGCAGTCGAATCTATCAATTATNTCATTCCAATCAAACAAAGCAAAATCTTCGCATTGTTATTTCATGCAAATTCCCTACAAATTAAATCATTTGCAAAAGGATGACTTCGCATTTTTTCTCATTCCAGTTGCATTACCTTATAAATGTTAAAAAGTTGGTGCGGGTAAAATTACAAGTGGTGATATGTAGTACTCTCTTTACATGAGAGTAGAAAGGCCAAAAGTCAATGAATGTCCCATGAATCCTTGTTGCTTGGATAGGATGTTTCAAATAGCAAACTATAACATCGATTACGTGGGTGTATTGCACACCCAAATATTTCATGTTCGAATTGTAAAAATTTGAAAGCATCTCTTTTTAATACAAGTGACCTTGACTGAACAGGGAGCAGTAATCGGAGGGGTCGGGAATAAATTTTTTATCACAATATAGAAGTGATCAGACTCAAAGAGAACATAGAACAAACATAGCAAATTTATACTTTGCATTGATTCAATCAATTATCAATCAAATATTTATCTGTAACGTCAATTAGAATGATAGTTTTTAACATTTATTTTTCAAAGAAATATAGAAAACACAAAGAAAACATAAATAAGCAGTTATTAAGCTGTTTAGGCTTAGGGTAGGCTTAGGAATGGTTTAGCCTGAGTACATTTTCGCGGACATCGAACTACGATTGGTTCAAACAAAATAAACCTTAAATGTTGGAAGTCTGAGTAGCCCAAGTTATTTGACAATGACTGCTAATTGATAATTGAATCGAATTTGGCAGTCGAATCTATCAATTATCAATTACTGACGACAAAATCAATTACCAATTAACAATCAATTAATTGAATAACCCTACTTTACACGTAGTCGACCCAGAAGCATTGCGTTGTCGACAAAAACTATTTTTACAAATGGTTTGAATCGACCATTTCTGGGTCTTCGAATGTCTCTCCTTTCTTGATGCTAACGTTTGTATTTTTTAACTCAGAGAAGAAAACCATAGATGAGTATGAATTCAATGCATATGCAATTCTAAAGCATAAGTGCTTCTCATTTTTTGAAGCTAGTATCAGTTGAAAAACGTATACAGCAATTATTTTACTAGTGTTGTTTGAAATTCTAGGCCAGGTTGGGGTTTAGGTTTAATGCACTTTGGAATTGAATAATGAAATTGAGAAGAGCGCAAAGAGGGGTGATTTACAAAGAATAGTAAGAACAATTTAACAAGTAATTATTATTAAAAACACATCATTAATTTCACAAGCGAAATTCGATAACTTCTTCAATTATTCAATAACAAATTGAACAATTTAATTCTAATAGAAAGCGTATTAACTACAAATCGAAAGCAAATCAAAATATAGCAAATGGCAACTGGGGGCGCTCGCTTCACGAAATTCTAACAGTTATTTTACATTATTTATTCTTTTATTCTCCGACCAAACTTAGTTTTTTATTGCTTTCTCCTCAGAACAGTTGCGTACGCATGTACGTAAAAATTGTAAAATATACAAAAAATACTAAAATCTAATGTGATGAGATGAATTTTCAGGGTATATTTTTTCAAATATCTTGAAAATATCGTGGAGTTCTGCCCGCTTTTGTTCGCGCAAGTTGATCACAAAATTTGTGAATTACTTTGCCTGAAGTAATTGAACATTTTTCAAAAAAGTTTTAAATCCTCTCTAAATCTAATATTCAAGTAATCCTTAAGTCCAAGACTTATGGAATCAATAACTAACCTTAACTGTTTCATTTGTGGCCTTAGGTAAATAGCCTACCAAAACACAATTGAGGCACAATGTTGGAGTGCCGTCTATTGAACAAATTTGTGAATCGGATGTAATTTTCTTTCTTATTTAATCGGTTCATCAAATTTATTTAGAGAAAATTTTATATAGATATATATATATATATATATATATATATATTTGTGACTGATTACAAAATTATAGTAGCAATTTTCAAATACATGGTGGCTATTAGTTCTTTAACGACGGTATTCCCTCAGACTTACATAACACCCATAAACGACACAGAAAACTGTTACAAAGAACAGTGTAAACAAATTGTTTACACTGTACTAACATGCCTTAAGCAGTTAATATCTTTCTAAAATGCAATAATAATCCTATAAGAACAGATATTTCCCACGCTCTATACACGATGGTCTGTGAAGGAGAACACCATTTGGAATTAAAGAAGTGTGAAACTATGATAATCTTTATATATAATTAATAGTATATAAAACTCAATATAAAACATTTTTCCAATGGAGATTAAATGTTTTGTAGAAATAAACAAATCAAATTGTATAGACAAATACACACCTACAAGAACATGGCTTAATTATTTCTTACATTATAATATATTATTAGTTTATTATAATATATATATATGTATATATATATATATATATATATATACATATATATATACATATATATATTAAAAAATAATTATACAATTACAGTTTGTCCAACTAGCATGCCTCAATTCTTTCAAAGAATGGGAATTACTCAAAGCAACTGATACAAAATCATGCTGTGAAAAATAAATTCAGATCTTTTTGGTTAACAAAATGAACAAAAGTTATACATGGAATTGTTTACTCTCAATTTTACTCTTCAACAAAGAATTAGGTTACTTATTCTAAAAGCTTGATAAAAGATGTCAGTTTTTATTATAATTAATCCTTTCTTTCAGCAACAATTCTTGCTCTGGATTTAAGCATGTGCAGTAATAAAATAAAAAAATTAATGTGAATTAACAAAAACGTGTCCAGAACACATATAACGCTGATATAAATAATAATCTAAAGCAATGATTAAAGACGACTTTGGTAGTACTGAAAAATTGAATTTCCTTTATTAAAGTGATAGATCTTACTAGATTATATGATCGAAAATTGTGTATAAAATCAATGAAAGGCAAAAAAACTGGTAGAGATATTAACACTGTAACAAATTTGAAGCGTATTTATACAATGAGTTCTAGTTGCTGACTGCTCTTGAAATTGCATCAACAATAAAAAAATGTATACAGACAGACGATAAGTGACGCCATCTAGGGATGAATTAACAGAAAATGTATTGCACAGTCATTGTTTTGCAATACAATAAGATCTCAATAGAGGTTTGAAATTTAGCATGCTGTATAAGTTTAAACTAATCTAAAATAAATATTAGAAAATTTTCAGATTTGTAGCTTAAGTGTTGAACAAACATTACAAGAATATTTCAAAGTCATATACATGCATTCTCTCTTTACAATTATTATAAAATAGATTAGTTAACGAAAAATAATTACATTTATTAATAATCTTTTACACTGCTATATATATATATATATATATATATATATAT
>CABFPE010000101.1:584591-606486 GCA_900660155.1 Hofstenia miamia
ATATATATATAGTATTTGGTTAAGTTTAGGAATGCACATCTTCATTAAAGAAATTTATTGTTTGATTATATCTAAATACGTTTTAAAGGAAAGATTATTTGAATGATAATAAACTGCACGATAAATACATGGATGTAGCCAAGGAGGCTACAAACCCACTCGCCGCTCAATGTCAGCTGATCCTGGATTAGGGTTCTGGGAGCGACTTTATTGGTCCTAGTACAATTTTAGTTCCATCGGATTTGGTTCCATTCAACTCCCATATCAGTTCCATTAAATGTTCTAGGCCATGGTGTCACGTTACATCAATTATTGTAGAATCCGTGGTCTTAATGCCATTGAAATTTTTATTTCCATGCTCAAGAACCAGAAAATCATTAAGGATTGAATGATCTCACAGAACTCCATCCGGGATCGCTCTAATACGCTTGTCGAATTTTCACCAATTTCAATTCAGTAAAACTATTGGGTTATATCTCATAACAAAGAATTTTAATATTACTTTAACTACAATGCTGGTAAAGTTTTGCATCTGTGTTCTTCGAAGATTATTTTAACAATGATTAGTGTTACATGCAGACTTGTCAACGAGCCGAGCTTCTAACGAGACCAACCGAGCCGAGCTTGAGCAGAGCATTGGATATACGACGAGCCGTTTTTAAGCAAACCAAATTTATAGTGCTGCTTGTTAATTTGATTATGCAGATTTTTCTTATTTTTTCATTCAATATTCCTTACTTTTAATCGTATTTTAGAAATTTTTATTAAATAATAGGAAGAGCAATTGAAAAAATTCTGAGAGCACAATATTTTTAAAAAAATACCGAGCTGAAACGAGCCTCATTGAAAGATTTTCTTTGGCGAGCCGAGCCGAGCCGAGCCAAACTTACTCAAAATTTAAACGAACCGAGCCGAGCTTAAAAATTACGGTTCGTTGACAAGTCTGATTACATGTGTGATTTTTAGCAACAGGGGCAATTATTGCATTGTGCCGCTCACATTTTTTCATCAGTGATTTAATTTCCATCCCAACAATTATCTCCACACATACACACGGTATTTAAAATATATCAAAAGAACTGAATTCAATGGGAAACATTTAGTATAATTACAATTTTTTTATAAATTCACTCAGAAGTTACAGACTGTTTAACAATCAAAATTCGCTAAAATCCCAATACATCGATGAAATTCAAAACCGTGAATCGATGGAAATCACATGGATTGATCCAAAGGAATTCCATGGATCTGGATAAAAATTCCATCCATGGACAAGTCTGCTGGACGGAATGTGCAAACCGAATCAAAATAACATATACTCAATAAAGCATAACATCGAATGCTAACGAATTGTAACCCACTTTGTTAATTCAGAGATCACAAGCATATTTTGTAGAGCCCACACAAATAACTTTGATATTAATCTAACAGACAGACTGATAATTATATAGTTTTTCAAGCATACATTATCTATACAAACTTAATGACTATAAACTTAGTACTTAATGATTATTAATCTAGTACTGTTAGATCTACTGTAAATTCAAAGGCTTGTGCATACTTTGAAGTACCATTTCATATAGCTTTGAGGCCACAGATTTTGTAAAGAATTGCAATCAATCACATTTGATTCGAAAATGCTAACTAATAATATATTTCGTCATAGTGAATATATTTCTTTGAATATTATTTCTGGAAATCTGTAGTGCGGACTGCGGAGCATACGTACGGAGCTTCCGAGCTAATACCGTTACTGACGCCTTACATCTACTTAACACTAGACATTTTTCTGTTTCTTACTATTTATTTTGCTTAAGTTATAACCTGAACAACTTAAAGACTTTAATTCCTAATGTTATCTGGTGCCAAGCTTGCAACAAAATCGTGGTTCAGTTTACAACAGGGATCGCAAAATTAATTGACGAAATTGTTTAAGGTAAATGCGTTACACGGTATAAAAACTTGTGCAAAGTTAAAAATAAGTCAATGGAAGATTTTATACCAATTAAAATTACAATGTTGCTCGAAAGCACAAAATTAGATGAATAACCTAAAATGTAAATGTTAACCGCCTAACAACAAAATGCCTTATTTTTTAAAATTAAAGAGAAAAAACTCACTGGTTCAATAATGTATACAGCGGTAGCAGAAGTGACTTTTAACAAAGACTTTGACTGGTAAAGTGTTTAATGCCACATGCTGACAATAGCACAATGTGTTACATGAAGACAAAAGTCGATACGGAAGAGAAGATAGGGGATAGTAGCAGATCGCACGTGTGTGTCTCGAATGATTGCGCAATGCATGCGTTTGGCCGACAATCACATTCATTGACAGTGATGCAGCCAGTGTGAATAATGATGCAGCGTTCTGGTAGTCACCGATACAAATCCTCCCACGGCAACATGTGTTGTTAACTCCATTCATTCGCTACATGTACACATTTGGAGTAATCGAAGGTCAACTACGGTAAATACATAAAGTCTGTACTGTGGCAACAGCATATAAATTTTGGCATAAATGTGAGAAAACAATTCTAATCTTTATTTTTAAATAATAGCATTTTAATAAGAGTTTAAAAAGTTGCTCTAAGCACACTTTTTTCTTGTTTTTTCGTGTGATTTTTTACAATCTGCTATCAACCCCAACCCTAGTGAAATTGATGTAAAATCGGGTACATAGAGACGCTGAATTTAGTTTTTGAAAACGTGCCGTAGAATTCTAATTGAGTTACGAGTCGCACGAAGCATAATATAGTTAAGTTTTTATGACAAGAAGAGTATGGTTTATTAATGTGCGCACTGAGTGAGCTGTTGTCATATTGATAAACAAATAAAAATTTGAACAGTGAATAACTGATAAAGTTTATACATATTACTTTAGTCACTTGATGCCGTTTTACACAAGATTTAATTGTAGTTATTCAATAAAAATTGAATATTAGTAAAATAAAAAAATCGTAATCAATTAAAAAACGAAGATAGCTGAAACAATGATCAATAAGAACAAAAAAATCAAAGATTTCTGTGTGGGACGCAAAGTTAGACTGAGTTGGAGTTGGGTATATCCGAATGCAGTGATGGGTAGCTAAGGAAAAAGTAACCGTAGCAAATTTTTTATCAAGGTGTCTTAACCGTTAGCCGGTTAGTGTATGAAAACATGTACCCCTGTCAGGGATCGTTAGATTTTAATCGAGATTAATCATTTGAAAAAAAATTTTGGCGATAGATTAATCGTAATCGCTGCTGCCAGGAGAGTAATAATCGCGATTAATCGTAGATTAATCTACTTCTGATTAAAAATATCCAAATTACAATATATCAATTGAAAGATATTCAAAATAGAAAATATCAACTATTATTGTTATTTGGGATTATTTCCTGAAGTCATTTTACTCCACATGTGCTTGTTAGGGTAAAGAAATGTTGGATCTCTAAGTCGAGGGGTAATAAACGATTTTGGAAATCAGATAGGGCATATCCAGCTTTGCTGAACAGTCTCTCAACCTGATTAGAAGTTGGCTTGATAAAATCGAGGATCCTTATATATAGAATTAGGCGACATCCGACGCTTCCTAAGTATGCTAGATGCCTAATCATCACGCTCTTCTTCTATGTCCGGTGTTAAGGTTTTCTTTTGTAAAACATATGACCGACACGAAGAGTGGCCATAGATAAGATATCAAACCAAAAATGACAACACGTAACTGAATGCATAAGCATCAACTTAATTAGAATAATCTAGATTAATCGAGCACGCTGTTTACGATTAATCTAATCTACTTGACCAGCACGATAGATTAATCTATCCGATTAATCTCGATTAATCGTGTTGACGATTAATCATGTTGGATCCCTGACCCCTGTTCACATTTGATAGATTTCTTTGTTCGAAAACAATCTATAAAAAATCACTCCCAAGATGGGGTAAGATTCATCATACGTATGTCTGCAGGGGCTAAACATTTAATTGATTATGGTTATGGATTCACATGTGCCTACAATAAATTACGCGCTACATAATGTTTAATGGAAGTAATGAATTACACATGAAATGCAAGAATGCATATTTGAGAGACTATTAAGGCAATTTACTACAGAAAACATCATAAGGTCAGCGGAAAGGAATATCGTAATGTGGTGAGACGAAGTGTCGGTTATAACAAAAAAGTTGACAATAGTTTCCATTTCCAAAAGCACAATGTGGCGCGCCACTTCAAAGACGCCGCCAACAATTGCCGAGGAGATGATACAAAACGAGGGAAATCTGTGGACCATTGTTAAACAACAGACTGGTTTGCAGATGTTATTCATAGAGTCAATCCAAACAAAAGATTCCGCGCAGCAATCTCAAAACTTTAGATCCGAATTATTCCAAATTTACAAGCGTTAATAGAGCATTACTAATTTCAGTCAGAAATTAACTACTCGCAAATTCTGATTCGGATGCGTGCTTTCAATTCTGTCATTTGCATTGGCGTCTGAAATTGCCTTTCAAGTCTAACTAAAAAATCGCAGTTATATAAGCCGTGTTAGGCCACCAAAAACAAATTGCTCCTTATAAAATTTAATTTAACAGAAATACAAGCGAGGACCATTAATCAAAAATACAATTTTGACTTTGAGTATGCAAAATAGGCACAGGGGCGGATATAAGGGGGAGGAATCCGCGAATGTATTTGGATTAATCTTTATCTTGGTTTGAAACGATTAGGCCGCATCAGAGATGGAATCGGATCGGATCTCGGATCGGATTTTCATTTTGAGAAACTTCGGATCTGTTTCGGATCCAAAAAATATTAAAACTTTTGTATTTGTAAATTTTATAAATTACGCACATTTTTACATTGAATGCCACTTTAAGTGTGCTAATAATCTCAATCTAAGTGAAATTTTGTAATTGAATTTCATTGTCCAACAACTTATAAAATTGGTGACCAATACTTCAAATCTGAAAATGCGATTCATGTGAGCCATCACATAATGATAAAATAGTAAAGCAACCAAAAACATTTGTTTGTACAAACTTGCAAATGGAAAAGCAGAATTCTGAAAAGGATTCTCTCTAATATTTATGTCAAAGAGCACAGAACACAGAGAAGCAAGTGGAATGCCTTAGTTTTGCAAACCCTTAAAAATGTAAAAATACTAGTATAATTTGGGATGCTCTTCAATCAAAAAATCTTATTTACAAATGCACTCTAAGCAATTTGCAATGCCAAGATCAAATTACTACTCAGAAGGTTTGTCATTATTATAATAACTAATACAAAAATGTTTATGGAACCATACCGTCGGCATACTATTAATAGGGTATTAATTTATTTAATGTTACTGTTATATAATTTAAAATTTTTAATCCAATTTCAGTAAAATTTAAAATTTATATTTAAATCTCAAATTTTGTTTGAAAAATTAATTTTTCTATCACGCATTTTAATACACTCTACAACAATTTTTTTAATGTCTCGCAATATAAATTTTGAGGTTGTTCTTTAATTTGCCATTATTTGTGCTATTCTTGTTGTCATCGCCTTAGCTGCAATTTTGAAGTAAATTTATCTTGTTTGAAACAACTTCAATTCATAGTGACATTGCAAAGTGGTTATTTTTGAATTTCGATATAATAAATTAAAACGGGAGGTAATACTATAAGAGACTCAACTATTTAAACTCTATAAATATATTATGATTATAGATGACGACAATTTTAAAAACTAGATTATTACAAAAATTACAAATAAGTTGATTGCACTATTTCGTAAGTATTTGTCCATTTTTTATCTCAAGATAGTGTTGAACAACGTAAAATTTTCTATTCGCAATTATTTTTAAGTCAATTTTTATTTATTTTTAGAATGCTTATTTAAATTCGGATGAGTTTCGGATTAAAAACTAAAACTTTGTTAAAAAAATCGAATCGGATCGAATCCGGATCTTGAAGGTTCCGATCCGTATCGGATCGTATCATAAAATGTTGGATCCGATTCCATCTCTGGCAGCGTCGTACTTCCACATTAGCGTTTTGCAGCCATGACCGTAGCAGTAATTTAGCCATTAATAGGCCAAGGAGTTATGGTCATTGATTGCCCACTGCTAAACCTTGGCAACAGCAAAACATTTGCGTAGACATATTAATACAATATAGCATAATAATGAATTCGGTTGCAAGCAAGTCCTGTATCAAAATTAAAGCTAAAATTTGTATCTTTGTGTATATTACAGTGCTATTAACCAAAAATTTGGAAAATTTAGGTTAATTGATTTTTGTTGGCATTGTCTGTAAAACGATTACGGCCAACGGCTGGTGATGACAACCTTTTTCAAGCAGAGCCAGCTAAGGCTAACTACAATTGCTTGGACGCAAAGCGATAATCCAAGCATAAATTTGATCCTCCCTAGAATATCCCGGATTTTCCAAATAATATATATCTAAATCTAAGGCCTTACTCGGAAAAATTATATATATATATATATATATATATATAATAAAAACAATGTAATTCTCTGGTACTATCAACAAGATTTGCTTTGTTAACATTGGCTTAGCGGTGACGCTGTTTGCATATAGATTTAATAAGTATCAACGTTTAACCGCAACTTGGATTATATACAAATAACTAATTTAACACAATTAATAATTGTATATTTATACAAATGACAAATCTTATACGGGACCATCACGTTCTGTAATTAACATGTATTACGCGCGGATACAGATAAAGTTATTCCCTGAGAGTAGAGCACGCTGACAATTTTAGTATGGATAAAATATTCAAATTGAAATGTTTTCCATATTTATTATATAATTTAACACATATTTCTCGCTTATCAAAATTATTTCGGGTATTAGTAAATTATAGGCAGTTCGGGTAAAGACAGAGTAGCTAAAATAATCTACGCCTAAATTTTTAGAGTCAAACGCCTTTTTAAGCAGAACCAGTAAAGGGTAACTACAATTGCTTGGACGCAAAGCGCCGCTCCAAACATACACTTCATCCACCTAGAAGATCCCGGATCTTCCAATGAATATGTAGCTAATTCTACGGTTTTACGTGCAAAAAATATATATATATATATGTATATATATATATATATATATATATATATATATATATATATTAGAATATATTCTAAAGAAATTATTATAATACTCTTCTACAACTTATCATCACTGTTGTTCCGTTTGGGTACTAAGAATTACGGAAGCTTTTTCCTATTTTCGAAAAATAAGCACCAAATTTCCAAAATTTACTTTTTTAATGGTTCATCATTCAACTCTCTATATTGATACTGACACCTCGTTAGCCAAAATTGGCAACTCTCCTTTATCAAGTCAAGTATTGAAAATTCAGTGCCGGTGTGGCTAAATATTTGTTTATTTCTTCTGATAATTCATCGCGTTTAAGAAATACACAATACATGTACTTAGAAGAATTTTGAAGGCCAAATAGTTATGCACTAATTATAGTTTAATAAAATCTTTTTAAGCCCATTTGAATTTTGGGGTGACATGAACATGAAGCGGATCATAAATACAAAATTCAATATTCCATTGATCAGAAAATATTTGATTATAGATATTTAGTTATCATAATGTATTGAAACAATAACGGAGTAGCTATAATTAATTTTCTGCACAAACTATTATCGAGTGAAGTGCAATTGTGCTTATCAAAGATATAGGAGCCTCATTATCTCAGAATAGATCAAACACTAAAAGTGTCGACACAAACTCGAGAAACTTCGAACAAACAACAATTGCAGCCTTTAAGCAAACAAGCACCAAATGACAATAGATTTCAGACGCATTGTGTCAACAAATACCAGTCTCGCAACGCAAACATGTTTAATATATTTGTACAAACTAAACAGATATACATAACGCTATTTAAGGTCTTAACGTTAAATGTGTACACGTATTCATCACATTCCAATATGGATTCCACCCCAATTCGGTTATGCGTTGAATAAATGTCAATTGGCACTGATTTATAGAATTTGAAACGTATCATAGTTTCCTTTTAAAATTACAAACAAAAAATCCGCGAGTAAAAATGCAGTGAATTTATCCAAGCAAGCTAAAAATTTTACAAAGATCTACTATTTCACTCACAGGATATAGCCAAGTCAAGGTATTTAGTAAAACAACGTAAATAAACAATATTTAGCAATAAATATGGTGTATTACAATATAAAACAAACAAATAGTGTAAATAGAGAAGTTAAATATATAGTTCACGCCAGTGTATACATATACATGTGAAAAATAAAGCATAAAATTACATAAGGCTTCTAGAAAAACGATGGAGTTCCATAGAGTAAGATAAACTACTAACCTTTCGCAGCGTAGAACAATGATTAGAAAATATCAAGTAACACACACAGGCCAATGCTTATAACCGCACAAAGACAATTCGCCCTTATCAGCCGCATAACATTGCATTATGCTAACAAGCGTTGTTATCAGTGAACGCTACAAACAATCCCATTCTCTCGTAAGGAGTACATAAACTTCAACATGTATTGTTTACCGCCAGGAAAGGTCGGCAACAAGTTAAGGAGGAATGTTATTAAAATATTACTACACAATGGCTTGGCGGTAAAACAATCATTTCTATAATGTGATTTTGAAATTCAGTTAGATTAGACAAATTTTTGCAATATTCTGACGTCAATGCATCAGAAGTTTCCGAGTGCATTTATGCAAAAATTATGAATGCATTGAATTTTTTACACTGAATGCAAATTTCGGTTATATTTTACAAAGTTATTTTTAGGAACCCTTTCATACACAAAATTGAAACTAAACCTCTGATGAAAATTGGATAAAAAAATTAACACGAAGTTTGTTTCTTAATACAAAACTTGATCCATGCGCTAAAAAATTAAAGCTATACTCGTTAATATTGCAAAATATTTTGCCAAGGATGGCACTTTAGCATGTAGACTATATTCATATTTACTAAAAATAATTAGCAAATCAATAAATTAAGTACAAAAACAAATTTCAATGATATTTCACCCTAAACAAGCCATTCTATCTTAAAAGTACCAAAGAATTTTGTACACATTTTCAAACAATTTTCGCCCACCCTATTAGGACATTTGGGATTCCTGGGATGTTCGGGTTCAGGTATAGGTACTATACGCGGATACCCGGTTTTACCTACTCGTACTCATTATTTTCGGGTACGGGTACACTTTTAATCTTTCATCATGAGTGTCTTAAAAAAGATTTTTTCAAAAACATGAATTTAGTAATCAAATGTTGAAAAAATTGACATATAATGATGGTGAATTTTATTCAAAATGTGTTGAAATATTCAAATTGATAAACAGCATCAAAGAAAATTTTATTCTCGGGTATGGGCGGGTACAAGTAAAAAGATTCGGGTACGAGGGATACGGGTATTAAAGTATTTTTGTCGGGCGAGTACAGCGCGGCATTAAAAAGGCTCTACCCGAACATCAGTATTGTACACAACTATGGATAAGTGTGCTTCCCTGCTACGGTGGTTGAAATTCATGAAAATACTTTTTTCAATGGAAAATGCGATTTTAGCAAAAATACTAAAATTCTTCTCATACCTAGTGTTCATATAATAGAGCGAAGTATTCTAAGGTCCATTGCAGCACAGGGAATATTCTAAGCTTTTTTACAACTGCCCTAACTCAACCTGATAGTTTTTGTACCTACAGGGCCAAGCTCGGAATCCTAACTGCATATATACGTATTAACGTTCCATTCTAAAAAGGCGAAAATTTTAACTATTCTAGGCAACGCGCCCTTGGAATTTAGTGGGGTCCCAGGGGGAGGAGTTGGCCATACTTCACATCCATTTGTTCAAGACTTTACAGCAAAGTACCACATGCTTACAAAATTTAAATTAATTCTATAATTTGTAAAATCTAGAAGAAATGTCTTATTTTGCCACAGCATAAAATAAAATGTCAAAGTAGGAGGACCTAGGGAGTTGTTCTTTTTTACATCTGTTTCTTTCACATTTTGACCACAACTACCTCTTAGAATATGCCTTGTGGCAGGAACAACTAGCCTCATTATTTTGGTTTCTGTATAAATAGACAACCTAATTTCTGTCCAGGCTTGCCAATCACAAAGTCAGAAGTCATGGCGCCTTTGTGAATTATGAGAGTTTAAACAATTATTAGAGAAACAATCACAAATTGTAAAAATGTTAATTAAGTTTGTTACATAATCTAATTTTTCTAATATTCCAATGTTATTATAAATATAGACGGATATATGTCTAAATTATTATCAACACTAACAATTTTTCTGTGGAAGAGTGACGGTTGTCCTCATAAAAAAATTATATTGTTGATTCCTTGTCAAAAGACCATCAAAAGTATTCATTTAAGAGATTATTGTAAATATAGTAATATTCGTCTGCTCTGTCTTCTTTAAGATTTTCACAATTAATGTTGGCCAACAGATGTGGATGCGGAATAGGTCTAAAAATTACGGATCCATACATTTAGTAATATTCGTCTGCTCTGTCTTCTTTAAGATTTTCACAATTAATGTTGGCCAACAGATGTGGATGCGGAATAGGTCTAAAAATTACGGATCCATACATTTAGTGATTTAAATAGTGTTATCACTAGGGCAACCAGAAATATGACTTTAACGAAACAAAATATGACCTTATTTTATGACAAAATATGACGGAATTTTGTTAAATAAGCCCTAAAACATGACAATCAATTTTTCAAAATAACCTCTTTAAACAAGATATATATCTTACATGATAAAAAGTTATTTTTTTAAAACAACTACTTCACTAAATTATAATAATAATACAGCACATAAATATCCAAATTTTTTTGTGTTTATAATTTCTGTCATAGGCTAAGAGTTTCCTCAAAATGGCGAAACATTTCTCAACTGCAGCCGATGTTGATATTTTCGTAACTTGGCATACAATTCTAATTAAATGTCAATCCCCTTTCCTTCCATTATAGCAGTATTTTTCAATCGTGATTTGATATAGGCGACTATTTCACAGGTACAGTACTGGAAAAAAGAAGTCGGCCACCCATGATTTGTCATAAATATGTCTAAGAAATGGACGCCAAGAATGTCATAGGTATTTTTAAATTAGATTTGGTGTTGCAGAAAGAGAAATTCATGAATGTTGAGAAATATCAAGGAGAAATGCTACAATTCTTGTAGTTAGCTAATCTTTTCTTGGAAAAATATATTCGGCCACTTCAGACCAAATCAGAGAATCTGTAAAAAATTTCATTGGTTGAGCTTTTTTCAGTCTATTTATATTGAAAATGTCTAATAACAGTCTTTCTTTGCCATATATGATGCCTGGTTACGTATCTCTTGCCATCCACGAGTTGATTATCTCCAAACTCTTGGAAGGGATGAGTCAACATAATATAGTCCGACTTGTAGAGCGACTTTGAAGTACTGTCGGGGATATCACCATACGTTTAACTTCGGAAAACATCATTGCCCCAAGCCAAAGTCCGGAAGACCTCCAAAACCTCCCAATCAATTCGTGTGTGCCTTTCAAAGCGAAATCCCGGGAAGACTTCAGAGGAACTTCGCAAGGAATGGGCTGATGGTCACCTCCTGACTGCAAGAACTGTACGAAACATCCTGAAGAAGTACACAATTGGGACTTTTGTGGCACCCAGAAAGCCATTCTTAACCTCAAAGCAAAGATTTCGCCGGCTGAACATTGGTCTAATGTTATATTTTCAGATGAGTCAAGATTTGAGCTGTAATTATCAAAAGAATGTTGATAAAGAGAATAACCGGGCAGAAGGTCAGCTTCTTGCCTCATCTTACTCGGGGGACCATGAATTATGGTGGGAAGTCTGTAATGGTATGGGGTGCAATATAGAAGTGTGGCTCTCAATATGCTCGGATTCTAGAAAAGGAACTCTTGCCACTCCTTAGAAGTGAGTGATTCAATATATCAGCAAGATGGTGCCCCATGTCATACCTCAAAAAAAATGAAGAATTTCTTCCACAATAATGAGGTTGCTATTCTTGCTGAATGGCCTTGCCAGTCTCAATCAAAGTAACACTTAGTTATAATTTTAGGCACACTTTATCCAATGAATGTTCATTATTTATTCAAAATAGCAAGGTGGTGGAATACATATTTCCAATACTGTATCATTTCCAAGATCAAGGGTGAGAGTAATAACAACAATTGGTGGAATTTCCACTCTGTCAAACATTGAACAATTTTGATTTTTTATGGTAGCAGCCTTAATAGGAAACAATTAGATTATCACCCCTCATTTTTGCCTGAATACGCATGGCACAGTTCTGCAACACGTGTGATTTGCAAAATTCCTGAAATAGTAATATATATAGTTCCTTTATTATTTTCTCAGCTGCCTGAATACATGGCCATTCCTAGAAACGCATGGACCAGTGGGTCGGGTCGGATCGAGTCAACACTAAGCTAGCAATTAAACTTCTTGGGGGTTAGGCCAGGAAGTACATTAATTGAAATTGAATGAATATATATATATATATGTTTTAGTTTAAATGATTTTATGCAGTCACAATCCAGCATTAATTTTAAGTTTTTTCTTAATTTAATAAAACTATGCCAAAATAGGATTTTTATGAAATTTCAGGTACAAAATTGCCGTATTTTTCAAAAAAATAAAAATTTTACTATTTATGATTTTATTTCTTCCTATTTAACTGCACCCCAGATCTGAAAACTATATATTTAGTGCGACATTTAGGAAATATCCGTCCGCGTCAAACTCGAGTGCCAACAAAAAACTTCAAGCATGAAAGTAAAAGGCGATTCGCTATGTTCAATGCATTCAAATAATCAAATAATCTTGGTTAGGAAGAGATGAGTGACTTGAAATCATCATTTCAAGCGTATATATTTCAAAAAAATATAAACTTTTGCATTGTTAGTTAATCATTTTTGATAATAATAATTGCCAATTTATGAAAATACTTTTCGTTTTATTTTACAATAACATGTCGTTTGAATGTACGCAGCATATTTGAACGTGGGGTAAGTTAATTCAACAATAGCGTCAGCTACTATTTTACTACATGTATTTGGTTTTCGTGGATTTAAATGTGTTGAGAATTTATGCAAATACTTTTCGTTTTATTTTACGATAACATGTTGTTTGAACGTACGCACCACATTTGAACGTGGGGTAAATCAGAGGTGTACGTAGGTCACTAAATGTTGACTCAAACCCATTTGGACCCACAGCCGAGCTGACCCAGACCCAATTGGACCCACATCCGAGCTGACCCAGACCATGGATTTCTATAACACTAACAGGATTTTAAATATTTCTTATTATGTCGCAGGATACATCTCATTTAAATTGTTAAGAAAAATTTGTTCTGATTGCAAGAAGTTCTTCATTGCTGATTCTGATACTTTTGATTATATTACTAATAATAACTCCAATATCATTGAATTATGTTCAAGAGGAGGATTAACTGTTCCATCTGATCATATATTTCACATTGTTGTCTTTGGTGTTTATGTAATGTCTGAGTTAAAAAATAGTAGCGTCTTTAAGGCTAGGCTTCAAAGCAATGGAAACCTCTTCAAATTATTCATTGACATCTGCAATGTTTCTGCATGTGAATTTATGAAGAGTTTTAATGTTTGTTCTCATTGTAAAAAAGATTACTTTACGATAATAATTCGTAAAGTTTTTAATTGTGTCATGGTAAATTTTATTAATGATTTGAATTTTAAATTTGATGGAAAACGAAATTCGGCGAAAATAAAAAAATTGTCCAGTTTTGAAAATAAATAGTTTAGTTTTTTATGTTTATCAATTTATTTGTGTTAATGTATACTGTATATTAAACAGAACAATTAAGATAGTTGAGTTCAAATCTTAATGATTTTGACTAGAATTTAACTATTTATATTTAAGATTTCTGAAAATATATTTGGAAAAATGGAATGTAAATATTTTCCTCAGTTGGTCATGCTTATTTTAACAGTTCGCATCCTGTTAGTGTTATAGAAATCCATGCCCAGACCCAGTTGGACCCATATCCGAGCTGACCCAGACCCAATTTAAATTTATATTATGTCCCAGTTTTACAAAAAAAAAGTTTCTGATTAATATATCTAATAAACAAACATGAATAACATTGCAAAACTAATCTATTCTTCTATTGTAAACATGGGTAACATAAATCTTAGTTGAACAAAATTGAAAGATATACATGTATGTGACAATTATTTATTGACAATAATTATTTTACAGATACAAAGTTCAACTTGTACATTATACTGCATTAATTTGACCCAGACCCAATTCAAAATTATGTTAATAGACCCAGACCCAACTACACAAAAATGTGACCCAATTTAACCCAGACCCAGACCCGGTTTGACCCACTTATACCTCTGGGGTAAGTTAATTCAACAATAGCGTCAGCTACTATTTTGCTACATGTTTGGTTTTTGTGGATTTAAATGTGTTGGGAATTTATGCAAATACTTTTCGTTTTATTTTACGATAACATGTCGTTTGAACGTAAGCGGCATATTTGAACTTGAACGTGGAGGTAAGTTAATTCAACAATAGCGTCAGCTACTATTTTACTACATGTATTTGGTTTTTGTGGATTTAAATGCGTTGAAAATTTGAATTCCGGGTTACGGTTTCGAACTTATCTTGAAACAGAATTGTAAAGGGCTCAGGTCAACTTTCGCGTAACTGTTTTGAGGTAAAGAAAATGGGTCGGATCGGGTATATTCAAGCAATGAGCGGACTGCTTGCTTTGCCAGCTAAATTTTTGCACGATGAGTTGAAGAAAACGGATATAATTTAACTGTTTGAGCGAGCGTAAGTACAGCATTAAGGCATCTGCTTGCTATGGCGCAATCATTCAATGATTTTGAAAACAAATCATAATGAATTACGTCCTAATTCAATTTCATATTATTACTTGATTCTTGAATGTTGTTTTAAACCAAACTAATAATTTACGATTTGTACATTTGAAGAGATATAAATTCACGCAATTAAGAATGAAATTCATTTATTAAGAAATTATTGGGCAGCACTGCTTGCCTTGCTTGCATGTGCAATGATATGATGAAAAAATTAATTGCTTACATCGTTCTACGCAATGTGGGACAAAAATGAAAAATTTAAAATCTAAGGACGTGAAATGCATTTTTAGGGTCTAATTTTTCCATATTTTCTCATAACTAAGATGTCCCCGGCAGAAAATCCCGCGCACGCCCTAATCTCTTATGATGTTGGAAAAGCTCATCTTACAAAAAACTTAGACAATTAGCAAAATCCTATCTCGCCATACAAGCTTCAAATATAGTTTGTGAGTAAGCGCTCAATTGACTTACGCTTACTGATCCCCGCGCACACGTGCACTCCGCCCATTTTAACAAAATATTAGTTATCAGAAAATAAATTAAACAATGCATGGTTAAAAATACAGTAATTCATACATTTATGCGTTCATTGGAGTTTTGTGGAAGCATGAGAAAAATTTTAATAAAGAGTGGGCACAAGATTAATTGTGCTCACACAATACTCCATCATGGCCATGTACTCTACCGAAGTCGGTGAAAATTGAAAAATCTTGAAAAGACCGTCAATTTCAAGAAATTACGAGAGTCTTGAAAAAATTGACAGAATTGTAAAAAATTCACAAGATCATTTCAAAAGTTTAATGTCATATATTTATATATACATTCATAAAATGTTGAACATTGCAGTGCCAAATAATCAAATAATACTACTATTAGAATTAACAATAACAGTTCACATTATATTAACCCTTATCAAGATATGCGTAACATTTTGATACAAAGTATAATTTAAACTGGTCCGCTACAACTAATTCAAGATACACATAAGAGTCGCTTTGTGACAATGAGCATTAATTAAGTAGGTTTACGTTAATGCATAGTTAGGGGATGCTAATTTCCTTGGTTGTACAAAACAGAATGAAGCCCCTGTGATATGCGTAACATTTTGGTAACAGTGTAAGCAAACTGTTTTTCGTTACGATTCTCATTGAATTTATAATTACCCAAATTGCACAACTTAGCCAGTAACTCATTACACATTAATTCACTAAGCATATATCTTCATTCAAGACCAAAACGCCGCGAAGCTCATGATGTGGTTGACGAGCCATTGAAGCTGATGATGAGGACGACTTGAATGATGAAATTAACTAGGCAGCTTCTGGAGATATTATAATATTAATTCAATTTTATTACTCTGGATATTAATGGCACATCACGACTACCTTATACGCCAATATCAATGTGCAAGAAGAGGATGATTTCATTCGTTGGAGAGAGAAGCAATGAATTCCCACCAGGAGATGGTGGCGACGACAAAACTGATAGGCCCACTACATACACGGCAAGTGGCAAGTATTATGGTTTCCTGCATTCTACGACGAAATAGTTTTTCACATGCAGGTTGTGATGATACGGACTCTGAAAAGCACAGTGATCATTCCGGATTACGATTTCGATAAGAAAGGCGTCGACTAATTCAATGAAAACATAGAGATTACATGTAGGCGCAGAACGATTCACTTGCCAATTCTTCAACATGCCGAATGTTGCTGAATTCAATAGCTACTTCCTCTTCCTCCTAAAAAGCGGTGGATACAAGCCGAAAGTTATTTATAAAGAATTAGCAAAGGAATTTGTGAAAGTACATGTGAAATCCAATTCCACAGTAACAGCAACCTGCCAAAAGCCACTAACGGTGCTGCATTATCACTTCCTAAAATTCCCAGCTGCCGTTTTCAGTGGTACACAGCCTTCTATTGGACGATGTTTAATTTGCTCTAAAGTATGCAAATTGTTTTGTGACAGTTGCCAAGTCATCTCAAAATGGAAAACAAGTTTTACTTCCCATCGTTTAAAAATGCCCCGGAATATTATTTGATGGTTTTATAACAGAAAAAATAAAATTGAATGTCTATGATGGAATGTAGTACAAATATGTTGTTTATATTGTCAATCTCATTTTGTAAAAATGTTACGCTTATAAGTTTAAGAGTGTAGCAGCTAAGGAACAATATTATAATTGGAGGGGTTGAATTGAACTCCTTCCTATACAAAGCTTAAATTTATTAATTTAAAAAGATTTGATGCAAAATAACTGCCACCTGGGACATTATTGGGGAGAGGGCTCTAGCCCTTCCAGCAACCCCTGTTCCTTAGCCTTTGTGAGAGTGTGCATTTCACGTTGACGTATAAGGGTTAATACTGAAAACAGTTGAATTGAATTTCCTAATTATATACTGTTTCAACAAGCATACAAATCTAGACAAACCAGAATGATTTTGTCATTGAAGAAATAACCATAATTTTGAAATATCATTTTCTAAATATGCCCAAATTTTCAAATAACTTAAAGCTTAACTACCTAGTAGTTAGTATGTTCAGAATTACTATAATTTTCATGAATAAATTATTTTGAAAATTCATTGAATTTAAGTATTATGAAGTGAAAAAATTCGAAATTGAAAAAAAGCTTTTCTCATTAAATTTTTCTATATAAGAAATTTAAGAAATATATTCATGAAATTTACATATAAGCTAAACCTGCACAATATTACTGCAACTCTTGTGGATAGTGTAAATAATGATTATAAACCTACATACAAATCTAGGTAATAGTGTATTAATTTTCTTCAAGAAAGCTTTAAAATCTTTGAAAGAAAACCTCAAAAAAGTTATTGATAATTTTTTAAGAAACGCTCAAAATTTTTGCAAGAAATCCACTAAAATTTCCAAACATTTCTTTTAAGAGACTTCCAAGATCTAGGAATAGCGGCAAGAATTTTTTATTGGGGGGCCAAAAATTCCTAAAAAATGAAGAAATTTTCTCGTCTCTCCATACTATACTTGATATAATGAATATTCAGATGGAAGGTATTTTTTAATTTGGATTATTGTCTAAAAATGACCTTCAATTTTCAATAGTGTTATTTTTTTCAAAAAATTAAAATATTGGATCACTGATCGCATAATAACTTCAGACTATATATTCCAAAGATCAAAAGAAATTCGTTTGCATTAAATTGTTGAATAATGTCTATGATTAAAAGATTTATAAACATACCTTGCTCGAATAGATTCTGTATTAAATAAACAACGGACAAATAAAAACAAAGTGTTTGCGGTTGGATCTGCTGTTGCACGATTAATGTCAAGGGTCCTAAACATGCTTAAAATATTTAAATAACAGGTGCATTATTATCTTATCAACGCTGTTTATTATGAAGATAAAGTCATTTTTCCTTGATGCTGTCATGGACGACAATACATGGGGAAGATGAATTATTTGACCCCGTTTTGCAAACAATCAAAATAATTTTTTTATTTACATATAAGAACTTTATCTAAAATTATGTGGAAAAAAAGTTTCAAAATCATATAGGGCCTATACTGATGAAATGTACAAGGCTGCTCAAAAATTATTGATGAGCAAATTTTTTATTGGCCATTATGACAATAACTTTGTTAAGCCGTAGTTAAATCTACTAGGCCTACAAGCCGACTTATTCATCGACGATACTCATTCCTATCTACTCTCTCCATCTCTTTCTAGATAGCCTCAGTTCTTCTGTCTATGTGTTCTTCATCCAGTTTATACTTATTGCTTGCGCCTGGGCTGCAATTATCAGTGTTTCTGTTTTTCTCTTTAATGCTGCCTTCCTTCGCCGCTTGTCGCTCTCCTCTGTTTCAGCTTTCGGTATTCTTCTATTATTCTCCATGCATCGCCTTCTACCTACAACGTGTTTGTTTCTATGTTTCTATCCTGCTTGGTATGCTTTCTTTCCTTCACCTTCTGTTCATATCTTCTCGAAAACCATACTGATCTCTAGCAGTGATTCTTTATGTTGCTTTTCAATATAGTCTTTTGGTCCCTTAGATTGCTTTCCTATATATATTACTTTGGTTCAAATGCTTTTGCTTCGGAAGGCTTCCCTTTGTTGTGCCTTGCATGTACAGTCTATGCACCTCCATTTAAATTCTCTCTGCTGCTAGTAACTTGTTAATCTACCTATTTAGCTCTCATATTTCATGCTTATTCCACCGAACTATTCATGCCGAGTGTCAACACTGGCATAGCTCACGTCTTTACTGTCTTTATGCTGTTCTGTGAATTCAATGCTAATTTCTGTAGTACTACCTTACCCACCTCTTCTATTCTTTCTGTAGCCTTTGCTTCATTTCCTTTCTGTCACTCTTGTACACTTCCTTAACCTCCTCAATCTTATATACACTGGACGTATTTACCACTCCCATCTGTATACTTGCCTCTGATTATTGTTATTGATGCACACTTTTCTAATTTAAATTCCCACCCAGACTCTCCACCTGAACTAGCATGCGTCTTCAGGTCGTCCACATACCATAGATAAATCACTGCTATATCATTCTTCTTCAGCGGATACCTTATTCCTAGTTCTTTGTAGAATCTTCCTTCTTGTGTCTCAAACGTCATATTGTCTCTCACCTGCATTGCCCTTGCACTATACTTTCTCGGCTTCACAGCTTTTGCAGCTAATATCTGTTTAAGGTATTCTCTTGTAGTTTCTATCGTCTTCCTCTTGCCTAATCAACACGGACCTATTCTTTCCTGCCTAATACTCAATTCTTCTCTCCCATGCTGGCTTTCTGTCTCTTAGCTTTTTGTCTTCATTTCTTTTTCATGTCCAAACTTACATTCTTCAGCAACCCCATGCAACTGGACCTGGATGCTTCATACACTAGCATATTTATCTCTGGGACACTTTCAGCATCTATTTTCTAAATATTTTTTGACCTTTGCTGTTTCTAATGCTAACTAGCTTTTCTTAACTCCTCTTAGAACTAGACGCTTACTTTTCTCATTTATTTATGTATTTGTCCTTTCCCTGATTGCTTCTTTAGTTTCTGCATCTACTGTTTCTGCTAATTCTGCCCCACCCTTTCCACCATTAATCTTCCCATTGCTGAGCCAGTTAAACTCTATTTTTCCCTTTACTCTTATCGAGCTTCAACTTTCTCACCCTCCTACAAGCCTCTTCTCCATAACCTCTAATCCTACTTCTGCTTTCTTCTATTCTTCTAACATCTTCTAACTATAGTCCCTCTGAACTGGCCTACTTATTCTGTAACACTCAAATGCTGGCCTGCTCTGTTCATCTGTAAACTTGTGCGTTTTCAATGATCCAATTCTGTAGTATATATATTATTTTTATTATTATTTTTATCATCGACACTGTAATGCTCAACACTGTTCTTATCGATGCGCTCAATTCCATTCCCTACACGTTCCGCTCAAAGTTGCACAACATCATCTCAGAAGTCAGGAAGAAATTCACACCTCACCACATCTACCTCTTCGAAATCCCCCCTGTCTGTGCTGATCACAATCTCTCAAAGAATTTCGCAATTAAGCACTGCAATAAAATCATAAGAAGCTTCTCTCAACGTCATCTTAGTGTCATTCCAGTCTTTGACCATTTCCTTCTTTCGCCGCGCTCTTTAAATTCCACTCTTCTTGCGCATGATGGCATCCATCTGTCTGATAAAGGTTTCTCAGTCTTTATTCGGAATCTAGGGAACTTTTTTCCCACTCATTCAACTGTCCCAAATCAATATGGTTCCTTGCGTTAACCCAAATTTCTTACGCTAAAGCAGCATCTTACAACACACGCCATGCCCTACTGCCAACACCCGCTGTTCATCCCAGCCTACACCATCCCATCTTCCAATGAACAAGGTAAACTTTTGGAACGTATTGTTTATATTTGTAATGCTACTTAAAAATGTAAAACTATATTATATACACATGAGACAACCACACACACACGCAAACAAACTGTTTCTAAGGATTTCAATAATTATTCAGATGAGATCATGGAAAATTTACTTAAAAATGTTCCATTCGCCTATATTTTCTGTCCTCAAACTTTCTCCATCCACACACTTGCCTCTGGTCATTGTCACTGCTACACACTTTCCTAATCCAAACTCCAACGCTGAATCTCTGCTTGCCTTCTCCAATGTCTCCACTTGCTTCTGCAACATCTTCCTTGAACTAGCATACATCTTCAGGTCATCCATGTACCACAGGTGACTCACTGCTCTATCATTCTTCTCCATCTTATACCCTATGCCTGTCTCCTTTAACTTTTCTGTGATAGGTATTAAGCTAACTACAAACAGTAGTGGCGCTAAGCTGTCTCCCTGGAATATAAACCGCCTAAACCTCAACATATGCCCATCTATCTCAGTCTGCCACTTTCCCATCTCACTCCTTTCCCAATCATTCAACTGTCCCAAATCAATATGTTTCTTTGCGTCAACCCACAATTTTTTACGCTAAAGCAGCATCTTACAACACACGCCATGCCCTACTGCCAACACCCGCTGTTCATCCCAGCCTACACCATCCCATCTTCCAATGAACAAGGTAAACTTTTGGAACGTATTGTTTATATTTGTAATGCTACTTAAAAATGTAAAACTATATTATATACACATGAGACAACCACACACACACGCAAACAAACTGTTTCTAAGGATTTCAATAATTATTCAGATGAGATCATGGAAAATTTACTTAAAAATGTTCCATTCGCCTATATTTTCTGTCCTCAAACTTTCTCCATCCACACACTTGCCTCTGGTCATTGTCACTGCTGCACACTTTCCTAATCCAAACTCCAACCCTGAATCTCTGCTTGCCTTCTCCAATGTCTCCACTTGCTTCTGCAACATCTTCCTTGAACTAGCATACATCTTCAGGTCATCCATGTACCACAGGTGACTCACTGCTCTATCATTCTTCTCCATCTTATACCCTATGCCTGTCTCCTTTAACTTTTCTGTGATAGG
>CABFPE010000101.1:606937-628670 GCA_900660155.1 Hofstenia miamia
TATCACTTACTTCTACTCTTCTGTCTATATGCTTCTTCACCCAGTTTGTTCTTATTGCTTGCTCCTGTGCTGCCATTATTAGTGCTTCTGTTTCTCTCTTCAGTCCTGCCTTCTTTAACCACTTGTTGCTCTCTTCTCTATCACACTTTTCTGTGTTCCTCCAGTAATAATAATTATTATTATTATTATTATTATTATTATTATTATTATTATTATTATTATTTCAAAAAAATGGATTGAAAAGTACTAGCAATTAAAATGTCTTGAAATGAAAATCACGTATTCACAGAAATGAAGGACTTTTAAATTTATATTTATTCTCAATAAGTTATTCACAGGACTTCGATGTCTTTGAATATAAAATTCTCTTCTAATCTCACGTTTCATCTTCCCAGAATTTACAAATCTACGTCCACTGCCAACTTCTTTTATCGAATAATTTCTTCTGCTAATTTTATAATTCAACATCTTGGCATAATCTATGATCTCATCCTTCTTATTTCAAGCTACAACTCTTAGCATATTTCCAAAATCTATGTGTAAGCATATATTTCTCAAGTGCAGCTCCTTTTCCTGTTTTTTTTAATTAAGGTTCTCATTTGTAAATATTTTTTGCAGGAGCTAAAGAATAATATTATTACTGTGGAGATGCTAAACTGAATTCCTTCCTATGCAAAGCCTAAATTTCTTAAATTTTAAAAGATTTGATGCAAAAATAATTCTAGAATTGTCTCCTATCAATGATGTAATTGATAATTTTCCATGCACATCTGCGCACAAAGCCGTAGCCATCCTAGAAAATTTGAAAGTGAATAGTATTGTCACGGGATTTATTAATTTATATAATAAAATTGTCATTTATAAACAAACGATCTTAGAGTGGTTGTCCGTGGGGTACACAGGCTTGCATATGGAAAAATGATTCTCTTCCATTTCAATTACATTTCCACAACTAATTTTAAAACAATTCCATAGTTTTCCATTAATTTCCACATCTTTCCATTACTCTTAAAGCTAGTAATAAAGTTTCTGCGGGACCAGAATTTTATAATTTTATTGGGTTAAGTTCCATTTAGTCTCACTGGATTTGAACCTATTTTAATAGGATAACATTTTTTGGTCCGATAGTCCCATTAGTATCACGGCATAACTTCAAAATTAGAAAAATTACGATGGTTCAAGGTTCTTCATTTTGATACTAGTTCTATGTTATTCCCAGTCCCCTGTGTCTGAGACCAGTAAATCGCATGGGACTGAGCGGTCTCGTAGATCCCTATTAGTGTATCGTCAAATTGACTATAATGTGAACAGATATTACAATTCAATTCAAACACCTGCAATACTTGGTTTGGTTGAAACTGCTAAGTGTACACAAATGGCGTCTAATTATTTCACTTAATTTCAGTTCCAGTCCTGTTCAAAATCCAAATAAAATTAAATAATTGAAAGTCATATATGCATGGCGATGATGTATGAAATATTTATTCAGTAAACTCATACGCATCACAAGCTTTCTGAAGATAATAATAATAATTGCTGTGGCATTCAATATAGTGATGTGCGGGCCGCCTGTTCAACACTGAGGCCGCCCATGGCCCGCCCAGGCGTGATTTCATTATTTACCTGTAAATTACTCCAGTTCCAATAAAAACATTACTATCAGCTGTTAAATTTACCTGTGGTAGATTTGAGATATAGTAAAGTTGTGATTTGAGATATAGCAAGCAGAATTGTAAACAGAGATATTGTGTTTTGAGATATAGTAAACAGAATAGACTTACAATACTTTTATCTTTTCTTCTCTATGCCAGCCCGTGGCCCGCCCGTTAAGATCTTAGATCGCCCGTTAAAATTTTAATCCACCCGAGCCCGCGGGTAACGGGCCGCCCGACTTGTAGAGCGACTTCGAAGTGCTGTCGGGGATATCAGCAGACGTTTCACTTCTGACAACATCATTGCCCCCAATGCAAAGTCCGGAAGACCTCCAAAACCTCCCAATCAGCTCTTGTGTGCCTTTCAAAGCGAAATTCCAGGAAGAATTCAGAGGAACTTCGGAAGGAATGAGCTGATGGACTGCAAGAACTGTGTGAAACATCCTGAAAAAGTACTCCATTGGGACTTTCGTGGCAACCAGAAAGCTATTCTTAACCTCAAAGGAAAGATTACGCCGGGTGAGATGGGCCATGTCATACCACAAAAGAAATGAAGAATTTCTTCCACAATAATGGGGTTGCTATCCTTGATGACTGGCCTTGCCAAACTCCAGAACTTAACATTATCGAAAATATGTGGAAAGAGGTTAAATATCGAATTGGACAGCATACTCTTCACACTGAGGACGAGCTGTGGTCCGCAATAAAGAAAGAATTTTATTCAATTCCCAACAGCTTTATTAAAAGACGTTTTGCTTCAATCCCTGATCGCCTTGAAGCTGTTATTCGCTCAAAGGGACACCCTACAAAATATTAGAAGAGAGAATTTTGTTGCTAAGTGCTTATAATGCATCAATTATTAATTTATGTATCTTATTTTGAATTTGCTTTTTTCGTATTTACTCATTTGTAAAATTTTTTTCAGGTGGCTGAATACATTTTTCCAATACAAGTTTTCTAATTTTGATTAAAAATTAATGGCCAATTGTTATTCTACATATTTTATGGTATTAGACATACAGATTTTCCTTTTTCAATGAAAGTAACACTTAGTTATAATCTTAGGCACACTTTATCCAATGAATGTTCATTATTTATTCAAAGTAGCAAGGTGGTCGAATACATATTTCCAATACTGTATACATATATAAAATTCGCAGCAGGAACTACCTCAAATTTTACGGGAAAAAATGTAAAATGTAAACAAAGAATACAGGATTCAAAACATAGTGTTTATTAACCCTAATTAACCTTCACATTTATTACAATTTATGTTGGTTTTAAAAAAAAACTTCTAAGTGTCTCATATCTCACTATATATAATAAAGATATCTCAAATCTGAAAACACTACTTTTTGCCTCTGCTTTTGAAGCCGTTTAGTCTACAACACGACGACTTTGACTTGAGTGGTCGATTTACAGAAAACAAATTAGCTGATGATAGTTGATGCTGCTTGAGACTTTAGACTGCTTTATAAGAAGGCCTTTTTCCAGAACAGCAATAAGTTTTATTTAAAAAATAATTTACCCCAACAACCCAAAGATGTGTCGAAATCCCAGGATACCTAAATGTCATAATAAACTTTGAGAAAATTGTTTGTAAAAGCGGACAAACGGTTTGTTATTTTAAGGTCACAATTGACAGAGGGTTAATGTAGAATCTATATAGATTCCAATTCCTATGGATAATCAAGTTTATATTTAAGGAATTATTTGGCTAGTACTAGGGCTGGGAGCGGTTAACCGCAGAGAATTAACCGTAACCACACAGTTTAAACAGGTTAACCGCCACTTATTTCGAAAAAAAATAATGGATACCTAAACATTTTATCAATTTTTTGGAAAAATAATCACATAAACATGTGGTTACGAAGGTGCTTTATATAAAAAAACGGAGGCGTTCCGAATTACCCCAATGTTCCGATTTACCCCAGTTTACGGTACTTATTATAATTGCGTTATCCTTGGGTAGATCGTCAAAACATATGCCAAAAAAGAGTGAAGCACATACATGTATTTTTTCTCACTTTTTTATTCTTTTAGATGTAATTTTTAAATTACCTAGTTAGCAAACTCGCAAATTGTGCTAATAAAGGTCTAGTTCAATTCAACATTAAGATCGAGATTGAACTTCAGTTCTTGATTAACATACACAGTTATGCAATTGATTTCTTGTTAACCATTAATAGGACCAAAGTCATTTTGATACCTGACCTAAGCCAATCACATTAGATTTCTCAATATAGGTGCTGGATTGAAAAAACTTTTGAAAAGTTACCTTATGACATTCGGAGAAGCTAAGTGAGGGTCTTGTTTTATGCATAAAGAAGCGACGGACGAGAACAATTGATTGTAATTTGGAAGACAGCCAATAGCAAAGTAGTAGCGCGCTGTGAACATGTACTTGCTCGTTTATAGTTATTGTTATATCGAACCATAACATTTGCTGGCCTCGTTAACAAACAATTAGCTTTAACAATACAAACTAATACCATAAAAGATAATAAAGCGTTTTACACGGAGAGAATTAACATAACACACCGATATTAACATTGTTAACGTATTATGAGACAACGAGATTTCTTCAGAAAAATAAAAGATTTGTAGGATTTGAGGTAAATCAAATGATATTTTAAAATGAAGTTTAATAAATGATCCAATTCAAAAACTACTATAGTAAGGTTGAAAGGCTGCAATTTAAAAATCGTATGCGTGCTTCAGTAATCAGAACTAAAAAACCTATTTCCAGAGCCGAGTTCTTATTGGTTTTCAATTTTCGAGTTGAAAGCCGACTCGAAGTACCTATTGTCCTAGTGTACCCGAGCCCTAAGACTCTACCTAGAAGTTGGTCCGAGGCTGAGAATTCTAGTATACCCACCGGCTCACTTTTAAAATATATTCAGGACAATTTATTACTGTTTACCAGTTTAATTGTAGCATTTATTATTACACTAATAAGCTACTTAATAATTATGTCTTGCTAACCGATCCGAACCGTAACCAAACAAAAAAACGACCCAAATCTTAGTCCGACATTTTATTGGGTTGAGCTTGGCTGTTTTAATATTTTAGTTTGGACATGGCTTGGTCAGAAATTTCAGCCCATTTGGAAATATGTCAATTTCTATAGAGCTTTTGTACAATTTCACTTACGCATATCACCCAAAAACATTAATGCTTATACTTACTGATCGATATCATTATGGAAATTTTAGATCAATGATTGTTATACAAATTTTGTATTTTTTATTCGAAATATTTTACATAGTAAGCCCAAATATAATTTTATAGGCATTGTGAAATCAGCAATCAAACGCTTAATTAAGGAAAAAAGACTCACCAAACTAATACCGCTGACCGAAATCATGTTAGTAAACATTGATTTTGAAGCTTTACATAATTGGCTGACATTTCCAACGAAGGTAATTTCACCTGAAATGTGCATCAATGCATGCAGTCCTTATCATTGTTTCGAAAGGAAGAAATGAACATGAATTGGGTCGGGAACGACTTGGGACTGATCTGTACAGAATCTTGGAAAAACAATGAACGAAATTTCAATGAATTTTCGTAAAAATTTATACGAATGAACCCAAATAAAGTGAACGCCAAAAAATTTGTAATCAATTGAAGATGTGTTTTTCGCAATATATAGACAGAGAATGGGCGAAGTTGGCATTAACATAAATGAAATGGTCTAGGTTAAGGCCTAGATGTGGCCACATTTTTTCTTGAAAAATCTTTTAAAATTGAGGAAAGAATAATTTACGAAAAAGTATGAAGGCGTATTCTGAAATAGGTATATTCTATTTTCTTTATGAACGCAAGACTGTATAATATAACTGTACATGGCAATCCGAAAAATATCTGATTTTACCAAAAAAAACATGGTAAACTCCATCTGAATATATCCAATCAATATCCAAATATATGCGAGCACATTCAACTATACATACAAGATTCAGAATAAAACACTAACTTTATTTGATCGTCAGAATAGAGGTCAATTTATCTCATTTAGTACGCTTTCAAAAGAAAGTGTGAAAATCAGCAACGCTTAATGTAAACGTGGCAATTTACAAAGCGATGTTTTACATAATTAATAATTTTATGATTATTTACTTTATTGCAAAACTGTAAAGAACGTAAAAAATATTATTTTAGGCATGTATATTACTTATGCATTAAAAATATAAGTAGAAAACCCTTGATCAACATACTAAAATTTGTACTGGATATACATAAGCGACTTTTGTGGAAAAATCCATTTTATTGGAAAAACAAAGAAATTTGCAATATGGGCTTAGCATTAGCAAAAACATCAGTAAAGTGTATTTGGCTTTAAGCAAAGCATTAGTTGCAACTCGCAAATTGAAAAAAATGAAGTATGGTCATATTTGATTACCGTATCTAATGACGCCTACAACGATTATTTTACCTGCTATACGATCAATTTATATTTACACTCATTTTATGAATTCAGAATGAGATTGGGATATCGGATATAATATTGTTTTTTTTACTAAAAGAAAAATGCTTAGCATATGGAAATGAAATGCAAGTATTTCAAGTATTTTCAAAAATATTAAAGTTCATATAACTAAGCAACTGCATAAAACTGGTTAATGTTTTAAAAATTTTTCAAGTCAATTTTGATTTCTGGATTGGAAATTGTAAATTATCTGTCAAAGATTAATTTTAGAAACTTCTTATTTCAAACTCTCGCTTTATAGTAGTCAAGGACAGCCGCTAAAATTGTTGCCAATATAATGTTGTGCTTCTAAGATCATCTACTTTCAGTTTAGCAGCGTTTTTTCTAAAAATATAAAAAATGCAATAAACATGATTTGTTGCTTAAATATATATAGAATATACCACCGCAAAACTTCTTCGTACATTAGAAGCAATTAATTAAGTCAATAACACAGAAATCAATTAAAAATTATAACCTAATAAAAGAACGAGAAAACGGAAAAGGACAATCAAGTAAAATGGCGCAGAAGAAACAATTGGCGCGAAGACAATAACCATTATATTTTAGCAAACAGCATGAAGTAATAAAAATACAATTAAATGTGACATATTTACAGGGAACAAAGTGATAAATAAGACTTTCAACTCTATTCATTCCCAAGTCAAAACTATTTCCGTTTAGCAAAATAAAGGCATCAGTAATGGCAAGCTAATTATTTCAAACAAAAATATAACTTTCATAATCTTCAATTATAACGCAAAGTGCAAGCGATGTTGCTTGGGTTGTCATACAAACCATTGCGATGTGATGTGCAGAAATTGAGTGTTAGAGAGAAACTTAATGAACAGCCCTATGAAAATGGTAACCTCCTTCATTCCACTACAATTTCTGAAGAGTTTTAAACATTTTATTTATTTTTTGATTACTTAACCCAATATATACCGGGCTTTTTTGGCTGGTGTAATACGGTGGGAGGGGGTGGATTCCGCCACCCTTCATAACTCTGGTTCTACTAATCCAATTTAAATGAAACTTTGCCAAGGCTCATTTTCAGTTGATTTGAAGGGAAAAAATGCGTAGGTACTAGCAGGTGGCTACAACGGGTGGTTTTCCATGAAAGAGCCTTCAAATATTATGTTTTTTGGAAATTTTCTATACACTCAAAAGTGGGTTTTTGTTCCTGAAGTAGGAAAGATTTAATTTTGTTTGCTCAGAGGGGTCAAGTTAGAGTACAAATACAATTGAACAATGGATTTAAACATGGTGTACACCGTGACCAAATGAGACTCCTATAACTAGATTCTCAGGTTTTCATATAAACTCTGATGCATCCACTTAGAATAAACTATATGTATTTGAAATACAACAAATCATTCAAAAAGGAAGAAAAAGTTTCTAAGTATCTCATTGAACTGAGCAGAACTGATAAAATGTGAAAATTTTGTTATAAAAACATGATTTTTTGTTTTCTATTGTTTTCTATTGTATTCCATTGTTTTCATTCTTCTATTGTTTTAAAAAAATTTGTACTGATAGAAAATATACATATAACTTATAAAATTAATTTCAGATACTCACAAAAGTGAAGGGCAAGGCAAATTAGAACAATAGAAACGCTTTTCAAAGTCCAATACGATCACAGACAGGCGTCAAAATCATAACTTGAAATATGTGACCACTGACAAAACCATTGTTGCAGAAAAATCACAACAAGAAACAATGAAATCAACGTAGTTCAACTCAATAGTAAAAAATATGAAAAGTCACAAAAAATTGAGGCAGTGGAAGTTTTTCAAAAAAAAAGTTATCCGCAAAGATCCATCAAAGTGGCGGAATCCGTCCCCCTCCCCCTGGTATAAATAAGGTTAAGAGCATGTATTTAGAAACTAGGCTACATCCCAGGAAAATTTCCACGGATCCCCACTTTAAAAATCATATGGATTATATTCATACTATTTTTCTTACTTATCCAATTTGTGAAATTTCTAATATATATATATATATATATATATATATATATAAAAGCAATTTAGAGAAATAATGCATTTTTAATATAAAAAGTAAAATAATTGCAAAAAAATTTTTGTTTAAGATAGCTGACTTCGGACGAATTGCAAAGTCATTTTACACACTTTGTTTTTATTATGTCAAAGAACCAATTTGATTGTTCACTTGGAAAATCAGAATTTTGGAAAATAATTTTTGACAATGCAGTTTGATGCAGAGGAAGTATTTTTAAAGTGGAGAAGCAGTAACAATGGCAATAATTACGCTCTAACTTTTGAAGTGGATGTCACTGACTGTGATAACTAATAATGAATAGATATGGCTTTGTCTTCTTTGGATTTGGAAAGCGATCAGAACACTTTTGATTTAGAGTTATACTATTTTCCCTACATATTCCCAAAAAACCCATGGGGCGAAATTTCGTCTCTACCTCGCCCTACGGATCTACACCCAACTGGACAAACCTGCCATACACATTTACGAAAGAAATACATTTTAAACTAAAGAAGAGAATTCAAGCGTGATGGTCTGCAATTTGAGATAAACAACGAAAGTTTGGCGGACTTTTGGATATCTATAAAACTTCAATATGATGGTCTCGATTTTGTTGTGGTTCTATACACTCTTTTGCATTAGGTGTTACCATGCTTTGAATGTGCTTATAATATTAAATGGTTAACTAAGGAGTGTCATATGTTAAAATTGTGAATAAAAATCATTTTACCAATGTATGATGATCACATTTATTACTTATTTCGTTCCTAAAATATTAAAAACACAACATATGGTTTGTTTAAAGTTTGGTCAAGCTAGTACAGCGCATTGAAATCCCCGTGCATAGCACGAGCCGTTTTCTTGTTACAATTAAACAATTGAAGAAAAAAAGATACAATTCAAGTGAATATCGACTTTATAATCGCCACATTTTTGTCGATTGTTTGGAGCAGAAAGAGTGGAATGAAGCTTTTACTGGACATTGAGAAAATTTCAATTCAGACAAATCTCAGCTGTTTGTTACAAAAAAGGTAGTGTTTGACCTTCTACATCTGAACAATAAACTGCTTTACTTCACCAACTATTATAGGCCAACTGTAGTACAAGAAAACCGCTACCTTCTGGGTTTGTTACAAACCTGTTAGCCCGAATTGCTCAACGGGACAACCGAATAGTTGTTGAAAACCTTTTAAAAGTTTCATTTTTTATTTTAAATACGTTTTTCAAGACAGTAAGTCTAATTGTAGGACTGAATTAGGTTGGTCATCAATGTGCACTGATATTTGTACTTTATAAGGTAGAGGTCAAGATTGACAAATACAGTGATTATAGGGATACACAAAGGAAAAAATCAATGTGTCGGTGATCGAATAAGCACCAACCACTTTGAAAGAATATAACGAAATTATTAAATTTAATTTTTGAATGCAACACAGAATTGCTCTCCTAACAAATTCATTAATATCAATGCTTAAGCATTCAACCTCGAACAATGTCTATTGGAAGTACCATATCGGGTAGAAAAGGGTGAATTATCACATTTTTCAATGTATTTTAAGAACAAATTATTACATAAAGGGGGTTTTCTTAATGTTTTTTGTAATTTTGAGCGATCTCAATGTGACAGTTAGTTAATGCGGCAGTGGTACTAATGTATATTTTTTCAGTGCAAATTGTGAAAAACGAAGCTTCACACTTCTGAAAAAAGCCTCATTGTGATGAAATTAGATATATTTGGATTCATGACTATCTAAGTCGTATATTGCTATCAAACTACTCTTTTCATTCATTTGATGATGAATAGTATGAAACAAACAGAAAAGAAAACTTTTTACTGCAAAATTTTGAACATTTTAATATAGGAATAATCGAGGAAGTATTTAAATGGGAGTAATTTGGCCAGTGAATATAAAGTAAGAATACCTAATTAACAATGGTTTGAATGCAACCATAACTCAACAAATAATATACATTAGATCTTTTCTAAATATAACTATGCAAATAAAAGAAAGTTTTTCTGGGCAAATCACACCTAACAGGTTTCTACGGATACACCTCAGTTATGAGCAAATGAGTGAACACATTGAAAAAAATAGACCATAAAAAATGATTTTAACCACCTCAGTTCTTAAAATTTTAAATATATTTTATAGAAATTTTTTTTATTTAATCAATCAAATCAATGTTGAAACCTGATGTTGTGGGACATTTCTAGTAAGATGGAAAGTCAGAAGAAAAGAGTATGTTTTAAGGGAAGGGCAGCATGTCAAAGAGCTCTCAATGGCTGCTTTGGTCCTTACGCAAGAAATTTAATATTTAAAAATCTCAATTGGTAATACAATCTTGAAAAGATAAGCTTATACATCTTCTGTAGTCATCCTCTGCTGTCATTTGGTGAGTTCAAATGAATATGAGTGTGCGCACTCATGGAAGTACGCAGGATTTTCTGACGGGAGGGAACGTCATCGTCATTACTCAATGCAGGGCAAAGCCCCTCGAAAATTTTTTGAATATTTTGAAAAAATAGACCCTAAAAAATGAATTTTACGATCCTAGATTTTAAATTTTTCAATTTTTTACAAAAAATTTTTTGATTTATCCAGTCAAAATCAAATTTGGAAGCCTGACGGGGGGACATTCCACCATGTCCCCATCCCCCTGCGTACGCCACTGGATGTTTTTTTTTCTCCGACTTTGATTCTTGAAATTGAAAATGCTTAGCGTGTCGCTGTTTTCGATATATATATATATATGTACATGTATATGAGTAGTATATTTGTAGACAGGATCTATGGTACAGTGTACATATATATATGGATATTTATAAATTGTACATAGTCTGCGTAAACAATCACAAATTTCAATAATGGATAGTCTTTAATTCTGACTCACAATGCTTTCATTAGTTAATTTCCGAATTCTGAATTAAAATGTCGTCATTTTATAATTTATAAAAAATATGTTAAAAGCACGCGAAAATAACTAGATTTTGAATTTCTACTTGCATATATTCAATAACATCAATTCAATTTATTGCATCAGTGGTGCAACTCACTCTTTTTGGGAAAAATGTGACAACGCTTTTGCAAAAATTTATAACTTAAAATATCTCAAAAGTGAAGGACATCTAGTGCACATTTTATAAGAAGAATGAGGCAAAAAATAGCAACAATGCTGAGGTCAAACTCCCATATTTCCATCTTGATTTTTCATTGATCAATAGACGTAATAATAAAGAGTTACTTTGAAAATTCTTTAGACATGTACATGTGAAAATATCACTTACTGGAAGTTTTATTTAGTGAATTATATTTTAATATTTTGCGACTGAGATTAATCTAAAATCTTATGTTAGTTTGCGAGTTATGTATTAGCTTGAATTATATTCACAAGAATAATTTAAACAAGTAGTAGAATTAGTCTTTATAACAATGTTTGATATTTTGTGAATAAAGTCATGAGAAGTACCAAAAATATGAAGTTTCCACGCGGTTGCAAGCATCAATCAACTTTAAGCAGACGTTCATATACATTCATCTGTTCCAGGGGAGGTCTCCATTGGCATATTTTTGAAAATTAATATGATAGCCATATGTAACAGAACATTTAACCCTTGTTTTTGCAAAATGAATAATTGTTGGAAATTTATAAATTTATTTAAATATTATAATATAACTAACCTTTTAAGAAACAAAATATTTGAGTTAATTATTTTTGTGTTTTGATTTAATTTTTTGGCGGTTAATAGCAGTTTCTATTGAATAGGTCAACATTAACTCCTACATCCATTGTTTATTGCGTTTAGAACACCCCCTCCCCCTAAATACGTGTTTGGTCTAATTTAAGAAGAACCAATTAGCCATTTAATTATGGTTTTAACATAAACGTAAGCTAGAGCGATAAAACTTCAAATTACAATCATTTCTCAGACGCGGCACTCTATTAAGCAATTGCACACTAAAGAGAGGCTCAATATACTGTAGAATATAATATGACGTACTATGCGAAATACCATAAGCAAGATTAAAACTTTAAAACAGAATTATAGTGTAATTCAAATTCAATTTTTTCTGAACATTAGGGTTGATGAAATCCAGGAAGATTTAATTTAACAATATAAAATAATAAATGTATGAAAATTTTATAGATTTTTTGATAATCTACATGTGATTTAGTGCAATAAGAGTGTGAATATAAAGAATATAAAAGTGGGAAATAAAACAACACCTGAACCTGTAGAAGCGAACCCGTGTATCAAAATATGAGACGCAGTAAATGAAGGAAGACACTTCAAAGGCGGTCTAATTCCACACTTTGGCAAACAATGGTGAAGGCAAATTATCAAAACTTTACACTAAACTCTCTCTGCGCTTTGTTGTGCATTTGTGGGAAAAGTAATTTAATTTCATTGTTTGTGAATCAAGGCAAAAGTTGAAGTGCATTTGGGAACAAAGACTGGTGGGACCGAAATAGCACTCTCCACCGGGCAGCGCTAATTGTTGTGTTATTGTAGCAACACCTCGATTGAAAGAGAATTAGAAATAAAGAGCAAACAATCATCCATTCAACAAGACTCTTCTATCAGACGAAATAGACAACTTTCTCAAAAACATGTTTCCTAACACAACATCATCACCAAGCATTCGTTAAATTCTTTTTAACAGTTTGTTTAGATAACCTATAAAAAACATAAAAAAACTTTAAAAATATGAACAATAATTACAATACTAAATATAACCATGCATAGCTATTGCATGGTTGTTGTTGCAAACCCTGCTGAATGGCAGCATTTTTGTTTAGCAAGGCAGGTCCAGAGATGGATATGTAGTGAAAATTTACACTTCAAACTATACCGACCTTAAGATAAGTGTCTTCAGTGTTTGTAGTAATAAAGGAAGCAATTGTTTAAGCTTTCAAAAGACTTGATGTTAACAGAGCATTACACATTAAAAATGAAATAAATATTGACATTTTTGGTTGGGAACAGCTAGCATCCAGCTGAATGTCAGTAACTAAAAAATAATCATTAAACAATAATATATTCGTTAGGAAAGATTGACCTTATTTTTGACTGTTGAATAAAACACGTCATCAACGTAGACAGTTTAAAATTCACGCAGAAATCTTATAAAATTTATATATTTTTGCTTAAATATCAGACCCAATTATGCTAAGAAAGGAGAAAAGCTAAGCGTTACCTAACCTCAGAAACTACCAGGAGCAAAGGCATACTGAAGATCATGAAAACATGTTAATTCAGTAATTTAAAAGTTTCCAGCAATTTTTGATATTTTAAATGTAATATACTAGAATGAAGACTATATTATGTAATAAAAATTTTCAATTTGACGCTACAGCAGTTTTATTTTTGATAACTTTCCGATTTCAATGCCTTTATTAGTTTTCTAGTAACAATTCATGCTTTTATTATAATTTAGAAGGCACAACGGTTGAAATTTCATGGAATATAGTTAAAATAACTTTTAAAAGTCTTAGAAGGACTGTTTTTCCATCCAGTTATAAACAGCAATGAGCATGAACACGCGTAATGGCTTGTGGAGATATTGCCATAGAAAAATACTTTTGAAGTCCCACTAGGCATGTTTTGTTAGATTAATTCTTTGAAGCTCTTAGAATTCAAATACAGTCGTCTAACAAGTTTAAATATGTTGATTGTCTCTCTAAAACTTGGGCAAGGTTTTTACAAGCAAATCGTGTAATAGATCATAGAATAGGTCATTTCTATCCACTTGCTGGACCACATATTTTCAGTGCTGATCCCGAACCAGTCTTGATCAGTGAAACAAAAACTGGTTCAACTACTTTTCTGGGGAGCAAAAACTTGTCCGGGCTCGGCAGGACTTTATTCTGCGGGATCTGAATTGTCAATTCCGTGAAATTCACTTGTTCAATAGTATAAGTTCTATGTTCATCAAAATCAGCAGAATTTTAAAGTCTGTTGGTGCTAGTTCTATATTTATTATTCGACTCCCATGTTAATCCAATCAAGTTGAAATATTCATCCCAAGAGCTCAGAATGAAACCAGTAAATCACATTGGACTAAATGGTCCCGAAGAACATTATATGTGTTTATATAGCAAAAAAAATGACAAATTAATTTTTCATCAAATTTCTAAAACTAATTTTGATTGCAGTGCAAGCCTAACGATTTACTTATAGATCAACTAAAAAAGAAAAGAAAAAAACCTTAAATGTAATGGGGACAAACAGAAAAAGTTGTATTGTCATCGTTAAATATTTTGCTATCAACATTTGATCTTGGCAAAATCATTAAAATGAATTCTTCCAGACTTTAATAACACCGTGAAGAGATTAAGCAAAGAAGAATGTCGTGCTGATTTCTGATGTTCTTGAACATAGCCGTTTAGGTATTAAGGATGAAAATGTTCAATTTCCGGATTAAAATTCCCGGTTTTAGGAAAATGATCAAGGAAGGATTTCAACAGCGATCAATAACAAAATGATATTTTTTTCTGATCAGACAAAGTTAGTAGATATATCGATTCATGCAATTTCCAAAAGAATGCACAGCGAACAATTCCGATGTTCGAGCATTTATGACTTGGCTTTTGATCGCATTTCCCCAAAATGTTTTTCAGAGAAATATAGGTAAAGCCAATTTACAGAATATATTAAATTTTTAACACTTATTGTGAATGAAAAAGAGTTTATAAACCAATACCTGTCTGTCAGTGTAAATGTGTCAAGCATTTTATTCTAATTTCATCAAATGGTAATTACTTTTACATTTTGGCACCCTGTACCTGAAGTACCCGATGAATTTTGGTCATGATTATAGATCCTCCGGGACACGTATGCACCTAAATTATTTCTACCGCCACTGATAAGCATTTAACCAATTTTTGAATTATAAGTATAGGTACATAGATTATTTCGTGTGTAAATCTTAACGTAATTTGACTGAAGGCAAAGAATTCATAACAAATATATCACCAGCTTTTAACTTTAACATCAATTAAATGTGACTTAAGTAATTGATAAAATAGGGGAGCAAAGCAAGGAAACGAGTTAATTAAGCAAAATATCGATTAATAGGAGTATTGTTGGGTGAATCACAAATGAAAGTAATTAGAGAACGAACGACTAATAATAGAGTTACCGACAATTAACAGCTAGATGACGCGAAAGAAAAACTTTTGTGGGAAAAAATTCGGTACTAATTAACTTTTAAGATTCAATTAATAAAGTAAGAAACCAAAGATTTGCTCAAAGTAAACATTAATTACCAGATAATTACAACAAACGATCTCGCTATTGTGATAAAATTACATTCATTTCTTTCAAAAACAAATGTTATATTCTGTTATTTTATTTTAAAATTATTACTTGTTACACTAAAAACGAATATGCAAACGGATATAAAAAAGCTGTGAATATATATATATATAAACCTTACAAATTAAATACAATGTTCTATTCCAATGCCATCTGTTCTTTTAATTCCTATATTGTAATAATAATTACACTTAATGTTAAACTAAAAACTTTCCCTTACTCGATAATAATTATGTGCACCGACTATCCGCGGGTAATACCCTATATATGTATACATTTATACTTGACTCTCTGTCCCAAACACGTCATATATATATCCGGTGCTCTGTTTTTTGATTCCCTTCCCATAGTTGAGGAAATTTTCAACTCAATATTTTTTTTGTCTCTTTTAGCAATATGTTCAACCCTATTCTTCGCAAGAGGGGGGGTTAATTTTTATTAATAGCATTTTTTAAAAGAAATTTAGTTTTACACATTCTGTGAAAATTTTAGGCTGAAAGCGTTATTTGTCAGGTAATTATGACCACTTGTCAATGGTTATTGACATTTATTTTAACATAGAAATATAAAAATGACTTGACAAAAACAAAAAATGCTGACATCAGCATTAATAACTACAAATTATTATGTCTTAAGCTATTACTAGATTTTATAATTTGTGCGTTGAATAGAAAAATTTCAAAAGTTGACAAAAATAATAACAATTTTGACGTAAGACACCTCTTAGCACTTTTTCAATTTTTTTCAAACGTCAGCAAAA
Organism: Hofstenia miamia; assembly: GCA_900660155.1. Taxonomy (NCBI): domain Eukaryota; kingdom Metazoa; phylum Xenacoelomorpha; order Acoela; family Hofsteniidae; genus Hofstenia; species Hofstenia miamia. The sequence goes on from CABFPE010000101.1 coordinate 623,143, forward strand.
ATGTCAGGTTAAGAATTATATTTTTGGCATTTTTTTAAACTTTTTACCCCATATAACCTTTGTGCCAAACTTCATGACAATAGCATTCATATATCAAAAATATACCTGGGAGTATTTCTACCCCCTTGTGAAACCAACATACATAAAAAGGGTTGTGAGGATTAGGGTTAAAAACGGTTAACTAAGGTGTATGTATATATATAAAACCAGTGAAACACTGGCCATTGTTTAAAATATGTTGAATTATGTGAAATATACGTAGAATATATATGGAAATAGCAAATTAATACAGTGGTTTCTAATATTGATCTAAATAAATTCCAAATTGCAAGTTGTAATCAGGTTAAAGACATCGCTTTTAATCCTTACATTAATGTACTGTTCCAAATGGGAAACAATTTTATCTTTAGAATTTGTTTGTAATCTGCTGAAGCAGCTAAGTAAAGTTTTGGAAAAGCTCCAAATATTGTTGTATGGTCCAAATTTTTTATTTTTTAAAATATTTTGTAAATTTTAGTATTTATACCCATTCAATTATTATAGATACAAAATTAAATATATAATGTATAACAATAGAGATAATATAACAAGTTTGTTAAAGCCTAATATCGATTCTGTGTATATACAAAACAATTTTTGGAGTAGCATTATGGCCATATTTTTTAGTTTTGCCATCCATAACGGCTATAAAGTTTTTAATGAAAACACCATTACGTTTAACCAAATATGTTACATAATGGTATGCTACCATACAAAAATCCAGCACATCTGATATACAATAGCTACTAATTTTTGCCAATCCCAAATGTAACTGCATTATTTGATAGTGAATTTTCATTTATGATATTGATAGGCCAAGGCTCATAGACAAGATCCAAAATTTAAAATCCGACTCGACTTAACCCGAGACTCGACTAGACTTGAATTTTAGAAAGTGACTCGACTCGATTCTACTCAAAGCAAAAATATCTAGACTCGCCGGGACCCTAATATAAGAATTCGGAATTTACATGAATCCAAAGAAAAATTTAAGAAGAGGATTTGAAGAAATTAAACAAATTTTTTTGTCATTGGTAAATGAGGAAGTACCAATTAACGATTTTTTCAGGATTGGAGCTTATAGTGAAAAGAGGAATCGAACTGTAATAGTGAGGTTTTCAAATACCTGAAATGGTAGCAAACTTTTAGCTAGGGCCCACCTTCTGAAGGAATTTTCTGATAGAGTATTTATTCCAAAGGAATTCAGAGCTGAAGATTAAATTATTGAAAAAAAGTTTTTTAAAACTCGATATGAACTTTTACAAAAGAGGTAAAATTAAAATTTGTAATTTGAAATTATATATCAGTGGGTAAGAGTTGTTCTTTGAGACAATCAATTTTTTTATGCCATTAAATAAATATTAGATCTCTTAAGAAGTCTAATGTTACCTATCACTTATATTGTGATATCAAAATAAATTCTATAGCTTTTTGTTTTGTGACAGAAACTTGGTCATCTTCAGTTGTTAATGACACCTTTGTTTCTCTTCGAGGGCTTAAGTCATTTAGAAATGACGGATCTACAAGAAATTCTGTTAAAAATATTGTGGGGGATTATGTGCTTTGTTTGATTTCAATATCCTTCAATGCAACTGTACCATCCCAAGTTTGATTTATTTGTAATTCTGTGGTTAGAAATTTCTGTTGATGCGCAAATTCTGTACCTTTTACTATGCTGATGATGTGAGCTAAAGTGTTGCATTAAGTGAACATATAGTTCTATCATATGTAGTACTAAGTGATTTTAAAAACTACCCAAACTTTATGCTATGTGGTGAATTAATGGGCTTGATACGTCGTGCGGTTGAAGTAAGCTGGAGCTTTACGCAAGTAAACTTTCTACCAATTCAAGATTCCAAAATTTTAGACAAAGTATTTTGTTTTAATTCTCAGAATTTCGATTTCACATCAAATTGTTCATCAAGTATTGCTACAGATCACTTGGTTGTTATTTATTCTATTACTCCGCCTCCAAGCCCCAAACGAATGCAATATTTAGAAACCAAAACATAAATTCACGAAGATTGTTGTTCGAATTCTTTCTTTATGTAAGTTTGACGAGCTTTATAAACTTCTTGTGTAAATCAATCAGTAAGTCACTTCATGAGTAGTATCAACACATTATTTAATTTTAAAGTTTCATGTCCAACACGTCGAATTACAAATAGAGACAGAGATCCTGAGTAGGTAGCTCCTGTAATAAAGATATTGAAGAAAAAGAAATTCTATTGCAAAGTTCGTATTACCAATGGGAAAAAATTAAGTAAAACTCTCATCATATTCATAAAATAGCATCTAAAAAATGGTGGTAGAAAATGAGTGATCCTATATCTAGTACAAAATTCTTAAGCAGGGGTATATTTTGATGCTGTTAAAATCAATGATCATTTTAATAGAATATCTTATAATGAGTTAGAATACAATCCATCATTTCAATCTAGTGCTGATGAAAGCCATTTTTTCATTGATATTAGATTTACTATTGCATGCAGCGTATGAGTAAGTCTGCAAGGTGGTCTGTCTCATTGGATTTTCAAATAAAGGTGTTTCCTGTATGTCAGATCCCATTTGCTACATATTTAATTAATGATTTTCTACCATCCTTTGGCGACTTATCGAAGGAATGGTTCTTCACAAATACGTATCTTCTTCATATCACAATAGTCTATCAAGTCGTCAATTTGGTTTTGAAAAAATAGCTTCCCTGCTTGTGCACTCATTAAGCTTCTTAACGACTTGTTCAAATTTAAAAACGTTCGAACTATTGTAGAATTATTTCATTAGATATGACGAAAGCTTTTGATAGAGTGAATCACAAATCAATAATAGATGGCTTAATCAATATTCTTCCGTCACTTACCCTTCTAATTATATCATCGTATTGCAGATTGTTACATGGCAGATCCCATTGCGTAAGCTATGAGGTAAAATTTCAATAAATAAGTTCACGACCTTGGGATTTCCTCAAGGAACTGTAAATGGGCCAATTTTATTTATAGCTCTGTAAATGACACCTATTTACAAAAAATATTTTCTGTACAACATCATCATCATTGATTGCATACGCAGATGATAATATCTCTGCGTCTTTGCAGGTACATATATTGAGAGAGATCCGTGCTCTTTTTGAAGTAGAATTTGGAAATTGTGATTCTTTTCACTGGTTTTCTTCAGGAGCGTTGAAAGTCTGTAGTGAGAAATTCTTCGATTTCTTTGGACAACTTATGCACAGCTCAAGTAATTTCATCGTTTGTTGTTTCATTTTCATTTTGAGTGCACTTAGGGAGCACCAGTCTTGAAAGGGTGTCTGCAGCATACATGTATTTTCCAGGGACATATTTTACTTGGATGTCATGATACATCTGAAGATCTAGCATTAATCTTTGTACACGCGGGGGAGTGAGATTTATCGGTCTTTTGTGAAGGCTTTCTAGAGGGTTATGATCTGTGTGCATGATTATGTGTCGTCCATAGATGTATTCGTGGAATTTTTTACACCCAAACACGATTGCCAAAAGTTCTTTCTCGAATTGTGAATAGTTAATTTCACTGGAGGTTAATGCACACACAGCAAAACCAAATGGTCTTTCGTCTTATAAAAGACATACTCCTAAGCCGAATTGTGATGAATCTGCTTGTAATGTCGTCGTTTTGTTCTTTCGATCAAAATGCTTCAGTACTGGGTGCGTGCAAAGCACCTTTTTTATATCCTCAATTGCTTTTGAATGTTCACTTTCCCATTTTCACTCATTATCAAATTTTAGCAGTTGCCGCAAAAAATACGTCATATCAGATAGGTTTGGCAAAAAAAGAAAATAAAAAGTTTACCATTCCCAGGAATTTTTGTAATTTTTTCTTTGTTGATGAAATGGCATTTCATTAATTACTTTTGTTTTCTCGGGAAGGACACGGAATCCTTCACGTTTAATTACAAATCCCATGTCTTGAATGAGTCTTTTATATATTGAAACTTTTTAAATTTAAACTTAATGTTTGTTTCTTTTGCTCTTTTGAGTACTTCTACTACTGTGTTATCATGAGCTACTTTATCTTCTGTGGCAATGCATATATCGTCAAGTATGACGATTACATTTGGCATGTCTCCAAATATACTATCATCCATTTGTTGAGCTTCACCAGATGCTGATGCTAATCCATTAGGCAGTCTTTTTGAATAGAATCTTCTGAAAGGAGTATTGAATGCACATGTCTTTGATGAATGCTTGCTCAGGTTTATGTGCCAAAATTCGTCAGATAAGTCAATAACACTGAAGAGCAATTTTCTGTTGAAGAATGATCATATTTGCACATTTGTTGGTGGATTGTGTAGTTCTCGTATAATTGCAGAATTCAGTTCTTTTGCAGAGTGAGTCTTAGATCTCCAGATTTCTTCTCAGCTATTACCAAATTTCCTACCCATTCTGCAGCATTTTGAATCAATGAATCCAGTTTGTCTTTTAAATTGTCTAGTAATGATAGAGATACACGTTTAGAAGCGTCAATGACTGGCTTTGCATTTGGTTCTAACTGTATATCATATTCGCATCTTTATTCACCTTGTTCTGGAAATACGTTTTAAAATTCACCGTACAACTTCTTCAATGTTAACGGTCCGGAGAGGTGAGTGTGTTCTTTGCTATTTACATCTTTCCGGACCTGATCTGAAAATCCTGTTTGTTTACTGCACCAACTATATTATTCTGTACAAAGTTAACTTTTAGCAATTCGTACTGTAATGACGTAGATAGGCCGAGTATTGCAGTCACATTTTCTGAACAAATAATGAATTTTACTTTTCTTGTCATATTGTGTCTTTCCATCGTCACAGACGCTAAACTTTTACTGTGATTTGATTTCCACCATAACCAGTTAAACGACAGTTGGCTTTTTGTATCTGTTAAGATAAGATAAGATAAGATAAGATAAGATAAGGCAATCTTTATTAAGAGAAGGTAAAGCAATTAATACACACTGATGGCTTCTCAAAATAGCGTCATTAAAAAAAATAAAACAAAATCATACTATTTACAAACCTATACATTGCTAAGAAGGCTAAGAATAAGTCTACATTCTAGTAATTGTGTAAATGCTATTATTGAATTTGTACCCTGTCCAAGATCTTCCTGAGATGAATTTTTGCTTAAGAATCAATCTTTTCACACTATTTCGGAATTCTTTCAGTTTTGTAATACGCTTAATTTCGATAGATTATTCCATTGCCTTGTGGCTACGTTTAAAAATGAATTTTCTTTGACTTTACGTCTGAACCTAGTGACAACATATTTCTTAGACTGTCTATTGAAAGTTTTCTTGAGTTCAGGGAGATTTATCTTATCATAAGGCGGAATTTCGTTAGCAGATTTGAAAAATAATGTAGCAATATTGATTTGTATTAATTGTTGAGAAGGACACGTTTCCAAAATATAATTTTTGCTGTTACTAGAATTTCTTTTGCAAACATTTAAAGCCCATTTATATTGCAGCTGAAG